>JAUELK010042358.1:0-13273 GCA_031471215.1 Gastropteron pacificum | reverse complement strand
ACACACACACACACACACACACACACACACACACATGCACACATCGAATCTGACTTGTCCCACTCTCAACTCCAAGATCACACTTATATTTCTTTATTCATTTTATACTTCAATATTTGCAAAGCTCAGTCATTTTTTAAAGATCATTCTTTGTCTTTTCCCCAAATCTCAATTTCAAGCACTTGGTCTCTAAAAGTCATACACTTTCACATTCTTTTGATTTCCAGTTTTTTGCCTCACAACATAAGTACATGTACCTTCTTAAGACAGAACAGGACCATAGAAACACAAGGGTATTCTTGTACATACTCCATTTAGTGATTTCATCACAATTTATTTGGTCTTCCATTTTCAGTGATTTACACCGTTTTATAGATACCGGTAATTAGGAACTGCTCGTTTATTAGAGTTACGCCCGATGTTCAATGCAGTAGTTGTTCGTAATTGTTATTACACGTGTTACACGTGACAGTTTTAAACAAATGTATGATAGGAAAAAAACTATCCAAAACCAACACCCAAACAAAAAGAAGAAAAAAAAAAAAAAATGAATGCAAATTCTACGCGGATATGTTGGTCACAGGGCACAATGTGTAGACTCAGCACATTAAAAAATGGCTTGCATTATCATTATTTTGAAATAAAGCTGACTTAACTCAAATAAAGACCAAATCCAAGGTACCTAAACAAACAAAGCAAGCAGACACTTGAAAACACATTAGCAATGCAATACGAACATTACTCAAAGTAGATCAAATTCAGTTTTGATCCAAGAAAACTGAACCAAATTAAATAAATCAAATTAAGGAAATGTTTAATAGGAATAAAAAATAAAACAATGGCAACGATAACAAAGTCTGGTTTAGAGATTAAGAAAGGCCACACAATTTCGCAACATACTGTGTCAGCGGTTTGGAATTGAAATGGACAACTTTCAAGAAGATTTATTTAAACTAAAAAGATTGTTGCTCATCCATGAAGCTAGAGAATTGTTTACCAGAAGTAAGACTAATACGATTCTTTCCCAAAACTAACACTACAACACAATCAGATCGTAGCACATGCTAGCTCTCAGCTCCCCCATTCATCCTACTCCAGCAGCGGGGACAGCACGCTTGTCTAAATCTACTTCTCACACTCTGTGGTCGTCCAAAACGATCATTGACAAATTAAAAAGAAAATGAGTCTCTTCTCTTTATACTCGCTTTTTGGGGGCTTGTGAATATAAAGCATGACACAGGTTACATTTATTTTTAAAAGCAAAGGATCGCCAAGCACATCAATGTTAGTACATGTACCATTCATATAATCATATAGTTTAGTGTTGCAATCACAAACTTCAACACGCTGATGTATGTACGTTGTACTGTATTCGTAAAGGACATTCGGCATGTAATACATGAGTTATTTTCAAAATGAAAATACAAAATCAGTTCGTCGTCTGAGATGCAGGTCAAGATCTCGACGACATTTCGAACTCTCGTCAACCATCAAAGTATGTACAGGGTGAAAGCGTGACTCTCGCACGGCCATTGCAATCAGGACAACTGCAACGAAAGCACTGTTGAACATTGCCCATGCACATTCAGAAAATATACAAACTGATGGGTAGGTGAGAAAAAAGTGATGAAGGCAATGGTATAAAAAAATCAAACATGTATTGTAATGCCATGATTTATAACAGGCCCGTAGCTTAAAGCTTTCTTTAATGTCCATGAAGCCGCGAGTGAGTTGTAGTGAAGACACCAAGTTAGTCGCCAGTAAAAGGTCGAGCGATTAATTCGACACCGTTATAGCTGGGGGAGGAAACTCACATTGACACCATAGGAGTAGGAGTCATAGAAAGGGTCCATTTACTAAAAAATAGCGACCACAGCGGAAGTGTGCCTCTGAGCGCGCGCGCGCGAGAGAGAGAGAGAGAGAATGGATGAAAGCAATGTGGCACACATGGGCATTGTTTGTAATGGGCTTGACAAACTATCTTCTCACGTGACTAAAATTCAAAGCCCACATGACCATCCGTGTGTAAACACAACATGGCAACCAATTTCCCTGTTTATATTCATCGGTTTAGAGACAAAGGGTGTTTCCGTTGAAGTCGTGTTATACTTTCTTTTGTGTGTGTGTGTTCACAATACAATGACACGTACAAGTAATACAAGAAAATGAGAACGACCACTTCCTTAGTCATTAGGTTAAGGGAGAATAATATACAAAATCTACACATGACATTTCATACAATCAACCAATCATACGGACAACCAAACAGATAAAACACACAAAACTTCAAAGTCAAAGGGAGAAAAAAAAAAAGTTTCGTAGAACTTTGTTATTTCCGTCAAGATACATTTTTGGCCGGTTAAGATGAGGCCCTTTTTAGTTTCTAGGCAAGGAATACATTTATCTACGTAGTTTCGTTTTTCAAGATGGCAAAAGTATCTACTGACTTTGTCTCCTTGGGAGATCCACCTGGCTCTAGACCTCACTGCAGTTCCAGCCATTATACCGTTCCGCAGCTCCTGTAACTCCTCTTTTAATTCTTCTAGTGTTTTAACGTTGCCCTCGTGAATGTTTGACTCCAGGCTCCTAATTTTTGTCTCGAGTTCTTCTTCACGCTTGAGCCTCTCTTTTTTCTTAAATGTAGAGTATGATATTGTTTTGCCCCTTATCTCTAGTAGTAGCATTTCAAAAAATAGCTGGTCTCCAATTAGCAAGGTCAATTCCTCTGGTGGAACAGTATCTATATTTTCAGAGCTATAGATCGGGACAGCATATTGTCGCTTTATGTCTGAAATAAGTTCTTTGATAGTATACAAATAAGACTATTATTAAATTTCCAGTGTGGCTTATCTCGTTTGAAATCATTTGTTTTTAAAAGAAGATAAACAAGCGAGTGATCTGACCTGTAGCCTGGAACAACCCAACTGTCTTGCAGTTTCACAGACAAATCACTGGTAATTAAAAAGTAGTCAAGCCTCGCCTGCTTACATGAATTACATTTCCGCCATGTGTATGATTTTGTATCAGGATACAGTTCTCTAAAGGGGTCGAATACATTGAATTTAGACATCATCTCGTCAATTTTCTCTCTAGACTTAGGACGACTCTCCGTGTTTACATAATTTTGAGTGTCTAATTCTGTATTTAAAAAACAATTCCAATCTCCAGTGATCACAATGTTTTCGTTCCCTATGCGTACGATCAAAATCAGGGTTATCTCCACTACAAGGTCCGTAGAGGTTTACCAATGTCATTCTCGTGTTCAATAAGTCAATGTTCATTACAATGAAGCAACCATCCCCTTCACTTACCACTTCATGTATTTTATTTCAAAATTGTTATTGAATAAGATAGCTACGCCGTTTTATTTGTTTTAGATCCGCTCAGCCAGACGTTATAACCCCAATGGCTCCAAATGAAGTTCTCATTTTTAACATCCATATGTGTTTCTATGAGCTTTCAGTTTCCTTAGAACGGTAAACACATCTCTTCTTTTCTTAAAGTTACTCAGACCATTACAGTTAAAAGAGCATATTTTAAACATATCTTTATTCAATAGCCTTGCCATTGAGTATTGGTATTGAGTATTGGTATTGGCAAGTATAAACACCATAAAAGTGGCGAAAATTGGTTGTTGTTGGGATTACAGTAGGAAGTTCCCATATCAATGGAGATCATTTGCAAATTGACGCAGTAAAAAAAGTCACATGGGCACAAACAGCAAAAACATAAAAGACACATAACAGAGAATAGGAATACATTATAGTTATACATTGCTGGGTCAGCTTCGACTCCCCTCCCCCCTTCCAATCTCCTCAATCATCATCATCATCATCCTCCTCCTCATCATCATCATCATCCTCATTATCATGAAGTACACACAGAACATAATCAATGTGTAGGACATACAGACAGAATATAGTCAATGTGTAGGAAATACCGACAGAAAATAGTCAATGTGTAGGAAATATTGAGAGATTACACTCAACATATGAAATACAGACAGACCAATAGTCAAAGTGCAGGAACCACAGACCGATTATAGTCAATGTGTAGTAAATACAGACAGAATACTTTCTATACTCAATGTGTAGTAAATACAGACAGAATACAGTTATTTTGAAAAAAAAACAACAAAAGCATGGATACTCCTCTAGAGATGACACAGAGCTATAAATTGTTGTACACCCCCATCATGTGTTGTTTGTTTTTCCATAGCCTTTGTGATATGGGTGTCTTGCACACAGATTATGGAGAACTTGGCCCGTTTTGAGTAATTTAACAGATTACGCCTCTTTCTATAACTCCCAAGGCCTTGACAATTTAGTGAACAAATATTGACACGTTCAGCCATTTAATCGCGAAATGAAATATTTCAAGTAGTACACACACTATGTACTAAGTCGAGAAAGATTTTAGTGCATACGTACTGGTATACAAGTTTGAGTGGAACATTCGAACGACAGGGTATATGTACATGACCTAGATAAAACAGTGTGTACCGTAGAAAATAACCAAATCATGTAGTAGCTGCATTCTAGCATTTTCCCGTAACCACGTGTATACAGTAACTCTTGGCGTGTTTATACATTGCTATCAACTTGAGGTGTAACCGTGAACATATAAATTATACGACATTGTACATACCCACACGTGAAAGCAATATTAAAGTACATAGCTACACAATATATATAGCAGTGCATTTAATTAGTTTCACAAAATTGGGCGTGGTGCTTACGTCCACATGGAAACTGAGTGAAGTATCATACATATCAAGGGGTGGATAAACAAACTTGTTAGTACACTGGGCCTCAATGAGGGTTGTGAGACTTTGCTTGGGTGCATGTAACACAACGACTGTACAGGGTACAACTGAACTGAAAACGTCAATTCATTATGTGTGGAACGAAGTAGAATTACATTTCGACTATAGTGGTATATATCATCCTCATCCTCATTATCATCATCATTATCATCATCTTCATTATCATCATCACCATCATCATCATCATCATCTTCATCATCGTCAGCATCATCATCATCACCGTCACCACCATCATCCTCACCATCATAATAGAGAACAAAGGTAGTGATAATAATAGCAACAACAACAGTAATAATTGTAACAGAAACAACAATATCATCATCATCATCATCCTCATCCTCATCCTCCTCCAACTCATCATCATCATCACAATCACCATCATTATCGTCGTCGTCTATAATATTGTATCTGTGTCCTCACTTTCTGTTTTTGGGCGTGGAGGCTCGGGGGAAGCTTGGCCCGGCCAATGCCAACTGAGGGCCTATTGGCTTAGATGAGTCAATCGCCAGTTTTCTGGAGTTTGTGAGCAAGGCCCAGATCCGCCCATTCACGGACCAGGCCCGCTCAACATTGACGTTGTCCCGCGTACTCTGGAGAAGCTGGTAGGCCAAGTCCTCTGACACGCTGACCCCTGACCCCTTGAGTGCTCGGCGGGCCCTCAACACCTCGTCCCTCCTCTTCCTACTCGCAAAGTTCACAAGAATTGCCCTATCACCGGGCCGTCTTCTCCCGGCACGGTGGGCGGCTTGGAGTTCACTTGCGTGTACTTTCACTTTCAGTTTTTTTTTCGAAAATGTCAAAGGTTTTTTTCTCACAGTCTTCGAAAGATTCTTTGTCTGTTTCTGAGACACCAACAATGCGAACACTCTCTCTTCTTGAGTATTGCTCTCAGTTATTCATACTGATGTTCATCGTTTTTATGTTGGCCTCTAGTCGACTGTTGTCTTCCTTTAGTTGGTCATTGGTTTTTATCAGAGTGCTTTGCTGTTCCTTCAGCTTATCATTTTCTGACTTCGAGTAAAAAATGTCACCTCTTATTAAGTCCAGTTTTTTCTCTAAAGAAGCTAGAAAGTCTTTTTTAAAGGCCTGAAATTGCTCCTTTAGTAGGGTTGGTAAGTCAATGGCTGTTTCCATGGTACTTCTTGACAACTCACTTATGTCAGTGACGCTTTCTATTGGGATTAGGTAGGGTGTTTAATAAATTTCACTTATGACATTATTATTTTTTTGTTGGTCGATTTTCTTTACTTAATACTTAATATAGATATGTACAACGTTGTACCGCGGTGTGGACGGGGGAGGGGCGGGGAATGAGAGGCGAGCTGTGTTTACATAGTCTATCAAGTGCACAGTCCGGTAGCTCCGGCAAAATACACTGACACACTTACTTCAGAAACCTTTTAGGGTCTTATCTTTTCATTCCAAGGAACCATATAAACCATACGTTTATGAAATAATCTCACTAATGGATCACAAAACACAATAAGAACACAAGAATCTTCACAGTAGATGAGTTTCACAGTAAACAATTGAAGAAATACCAGAGAAACAGTCCAAACTGATACACTGCACTGGAGCTAACCACAAACACGTTCACCTCCCGCCAAGCGTACATACCCCAAGTCGTGCTATACTTTCTTGCTTTTCTATATTATGACCAAGGCACTAATCAACAAATACACACGATCTGACACTAGATTATTTGTATGTGGTAGATCTAGAAGTTGTAGGCGTAAGATCTGTTCAATGCGATGCGTTCGTATTTCGTATGAGTCGAAACAGTCACGTGATAGATGGGTGTCAAGCCCATTAGACACCCAGACTAACAGCTGCATACGACGCGGGTCTCCGTCTCAAAGTCGCCGGAGGCAGCTTCCATAAAGATAGGTTGCCTCTTTCAGCGGAATACGATTGAACTCTGGAAGCTCTGTACAGGACACTAAAGGGTGTACGAGGACACGGATAGGTTTTATTGCATATCACAATTCACAGTTGTGGCCATGCTATTTTAGGGCCTTTGTTTCATAGCCTTTTTCTTGCCCCGCGCGCCCCGTTTCTCTTACTTTTACAGTGATACTATAAACAGTCTGACGTTTGAATTGAATTTGCATAACCATTGACACGTACACTGAAGAATGATGGTGCTAGAATACGTATTATACTGCCATTGATGAAACCAGCGATTGTGTAACCTTACATTTGTCTACTTCACCTTTTAAATCTTCAATAGTAATAACCAACAGTTACCCTTACTTCAGTTTACTCGATATCCCCGGTATCGATAATGTACGGAGCGACAGAATAACAACTTCGTGGTTGAGAAAGCATCCCGGTATTTGACAATCTTCTCTGAGTGACAACATGGGAAACAATCGATTTTTAAAATAGAAAATGATCATGAGAAATGGGCATGAACATGAGATGAATACATGGAATGAACATATGATGTAAGATAAGAATAACCTAAAATGTGAAGTGAAAATGTAATACGTTTCAATACACATTGTAAAAATAAATAACAATGTAATTACAGTGAACATGTTAAGCGGTGAACATACTGTACAAGAGCTGGACATAGCCAGTGAAATAGAAACTGGAAAATAGAAATCTCAGGTGTTACTTAATGCAGACTCATCGCGACGATGTACTATGCCACATATCACAATTGGACATTGAGAAAGGCGAAGGAGGCTCCCAGAGTCAGTCTAGCTGGTGTCGGTCGAGTGAAACACGCCATGGCAAGTCAGTGATGCCGCTTTCCACACAAACATAAACAAGCGCGCACATGGGTAACCAGACAAAGACTGCATCCCCTAGTAAAGTGTAATCACAGCGCACACAACCAAACAATACTAACAACAACGAAGCTCCCACCCCCTCGCAACGACAAATAAACAAAAACAAAACAAAAACAAAACAGCACCAACAAAGCCGGCACAACGATACACATACCTTCAAATTGTGTTAAAAGGTTATGTCATGTTGCGCAATCATGTTTTGTTTGGCCATGTTTGCACGGAAATGTGAGAAAATAATGGATTATCACGAGTCATTGTATAGGGGGCTGAAATGCCGATACTTGAGAGCACCATGGCGTCATATGCGACTCTCCCGACAAGTGTCAGCAGGTCATGATCCAGACTAGACTGATATTTCCGCATTTTCTCAGAAGCTCAGAAGGTCTGTGCTGTTGCTCAATGCCAAAGACTACTATAGTGTACTTTGCTCAATGCATATGCTAGAAGATCACTATTTGATTTAAAGTTCATTTTCATGACTTTTGAATTCTGAAACCCATTCTGGGCAAATTGTAAACTATCTAGCACATGATAAACTTTTATGTGACGCTACTAAGCCACCAATAGTAAGACGTGCATGACATCTTTTTGTGGAGAAGAAGCGTACACGAGGCATTAAGAATAGAAAACACAAGTTTTTATGAAACTCAAGTCAGGATAGTCTAGATAAGTGAGAGAACACAATACAAGGTACGTCTTTGGTCACCTCGAAACAAGCAGAAACCCATTCAGTGCCAAACAATTGGGCTGTTTATTGAAATAACATACGTACTTACACTTACAGTAGTTAAAGTATAAAACGTCTAGAGTTAAAATAGCAGACAGCGTTAGAAGTCTAAGCAATAGACAAATAGACTGCATTTACGGCTGTTGCAATGGAAACATAAATCTAAACAATAATATTATTCTGGTCTACTCCTTAGTTGTAGTTCTGTGTATTGCACATGGTTACCGGATTTACGGTTTTCTCTTTGGAGATTATGTTTTTCGACATTACAATATGAATGGTTTAACAGGAAATCACATGAAATAGGCAGCAAACATGAAGTGAAATTAAAGCAATGGAATCTTGAATTTGTCACGGACATAACAGCCACTGTGACACTGAGTGATCAAACAGTCTCAGTATGGACACAAAGTAGCAGCAAGTGAGGGTATAGACACTTCTCGGACAGATTAGGCAACATTAGCAGAAGAGCATTCACAATAGAATATCGTTTCTCTTAAAACCTGCAACATATTACTCTCTGAATCAAGCATTGTACACAGTTTAAAAACGAATACCTACAGTGGCTTTGCTCTCCAATGCGGTTTCAAAGAGTGATCATAGAGAACAGACACATTCATGAAAACAGCATAAAGGTATTACAAAAGATGGAAAGCGAATTTGAAGTGAAAGCGCTGTCGAAACAATTTGAGGGCCCTATATAAATCACATTGTCAAGGTGTTGATCGCCACAACCTTACTTTGTGTGTAGTAAAGTAAACAGTAACAATATCAAACATGTCTCCCAAAGGTGTGTTTCTATCAATTCAAAATATGGTGACACAATAGTGTATGACTTCAACAAAGAAATGTTCTGTCACCTCATGTTATGGATCTCCTTCTGGTATCAAGTTCTTGGTAGGCTTACATCGTATCACAACTAAATAGAGGTTTCAAAATGCAATGCATTTGGAAGGAGCATTACTAATATCATCATAATTATGGAAATAACACAGATTTCATGCTTTTCATTTTCATCCGTTTTTCATGTTTTGTTATGGTTTAAAACTTAGATTTTGATATCTTCAATACTAATGTTCAAATCATGTTGTATGTAGCAAAGAAAGCATGGCGCTAGCGGCAACCACATTTTTCCACTTTGATCCCCTGGAGAATCTGGAATACGATGTTCATGGACTCGTCAAAGTAGAGCAAGGACAGGGCAGACTGTTTGGTTGGGGCGCAGCAAGCCTCATGCTCATCCGATGTCTGCTGAGCCATCCAGGTGTAGCCTGTACTCTCCAGGGACATGGCACAGTCTCCGGAACATTGGTCTGCATTCACGAAAGACGGAGCGATGATCCAGTCCCAGCCAAACTCGTGGAAGCTCAGGGTCAGCGGGTATCTGCAGCACCTGAAGTAGGCAGAACACATGTACGTTTATATAAGATAAGACGAACTTTATTAATCCGTTAACATAGGAATTTGTTTCGGATGTATTGCATGACATGTGGGCACAATACAATAACATTTACTTAAATAAGACATGAAGCATTTACACAGACCCATAACAAGCGCACACTCACACAGACACACTAACAGGCATAACAGGCATACATTTACATAAGCACGCAAATAATGTACAATGCATTATAATCTAACACTTTGAATTCCCTCTTGTCACACTACCACTCTCGCTTCCTGATGTCGACATTCTTCTGGACATTGCTATCCTATCGATTATAAAGAAAGGGTAAAATATTGTTAATTTATGTACAAAACATATGTTCACACGATGCACGTATTGGTCTACAAACTGGATCATTGTACACAGTAATGAGCACATAAGGGAAGTAGAGTTGAATCTTTTGTTCGTATTTCTCAAACAAATTATGTTGTCAATGATTGTTACCTTGTTTCAGTGGTGTTTTCATTGCATTGTCGAGACTCATCCCGTCTATGGCGACTGTTGGATTTTCCTTCGACAATCCTGGTTTCCAACCAAGGCTCCTGGAGGACAAAGGAAAGGCATTGTTACGTATGTATGGCAACTGCGAAATTTCGCCTACAGAGCCACACATAGATTGGATGACCATAGATTGAATTATGGATTAACAAAGACTGGCGATTTAGAATCTTCAAATTTCATTACAGACGGTTTCACATTATGACCTACTTAAAATACACTGGTCAGACAAAAGAACAATTTAATGAAAGCATAGCCAAAGACAGCTGGTTGATTTCATTAGCCGAGGAAGACTAACATATCTTTGCCACGCACTGAAGAACACGAAGACGGACTAGATGAACCTTTCAAGGAAAATATTACTGCCAAAAGAGGAAGAGGTAGACCACCAACTTCAGCTACAGGAAAAAACAAAACAAAGCAAAAAACAAAACCCCCAACATGACGAGCCTGAGATCGCAATAAATAAGCGATACGAGGTAAACTTCGAAAAGGGAAGGGTTGACAGGAGACATGTAAGGCAAAATGCTTTTGTTAATCCAACCAGTGCATTATTAAAGCCACAAAGCATACAAAAGCAACATTGCTCTTAGGACGGAGTTTGCTTTTAAAGGTAGATAGCCCTCCGTTTAGAGGCGCTACATTGGCAATATTCGGTCATGCCAACTACGAACTACGATTGAGCTAGGTTTGCAGTTTCTTTGCTCTTATAACACCAAAGGGAGCCAGCCAACAGATGGCCAATAGATTGTATTACGACGGATCCCGGCCATCAAAGCGATACTATCAAAATAATAATATCGTCTAGCGTACCCAAATACTCATTCTACGAGATGTTCTTTCACCTACAATTTGTGTGAAGATGAATCTACTGGAAGGTAAAGCCACCGAAAGGTAGAACTATTGAATGGGAGGTACTTTGTAAAGTTGAACAATTAGATACTTTGGTATATCGTCTTGAGGGCAAATGTTTTAAACCATAATTCTGCGTGTAGTCTATCTCCTGGATTTGCCATCTTCTGTGCAACCCCAGACACTCTTTTTTCTTCTGTTCTGCCTCTACAAGTATACTTTTTAAAACGTTTTCGACGTGCAGATTGAATAACATGAGTATGTAATCTCCAGTTCTTGTTTAAACAGGTTCAATCGTAGCGTCAGCAATTTTGTTGGCGACCGGTCTCAAACGTAGTACCCGCAGTATACCCGGGCTCAATCATCGTGCGCCCACATTTTCCGAAACACAGCTTTGAGCCTCTTTTTATCAATACAGAACGCTTTTCGCTTTAAAAACGTGCAGCCCCCTCTTCCAAAGTGGGAAGTAAACCCAACCGTTTGGCTTGCCGTGTTACAATTCTAAACAACACTATCAGATAGGCTGGATCGGTGATCGGGCAAGATAATGGTCTGCTACATTTAGTTAACAGCCAAGAGAAGACCAAAACGTCCACTCGAATCTTGTTTCCGCTCATCTGTTCAACCTTACAATTGATGTGACGGTTGAGTGCGTTACATAAGACCAGTCCATTAACTCACAGAACATCTCTACATATGTTGTAGTTGTTATCAAATAAATAAGTCCGATCTTTGACCACAATGGCGAATGTAATTTTACGGCATTTGCGACGATGCGAATAACATGACATGAAATAAAACAGAATTACATATTTTTTTTAAATAAGTAAAAATACAATAAATTAATATGAAACAGAAAATTAAAGTGAAATAATACAGAATACATCGGAAACAAAATGAAATAAATCAAATATAAAGCAATTGAAATAAAATATACTACAACACAGTGGATAATGTTGAAAACAACAACAACAACATAGGAAAAAGAACTCGATCACTAAAAATACCAAAACAACAACCCCAAAACAACAACAACATAGGAAAAAGAACTCGGTCACTAAAAAAACCAAAACAACAACCCCAAAACAACAACAACAACATAGGAAAAAGAACTCGATCACTAAAAAAAAAAAAACAACAACCCCAAAACAACAAAGTATCACTCACATATCCCTTGTAGGCATCATCGATGGGAGGCAAGACGATGAGGTTATTTCCATGCTCGTCCAAGGCCCGCATCACCAGGCCAAAGTTGCCCATGGGGTGGCGCAGCCATCGTCTCAGCGTGTCGCGCATGTCGATACGCTTCCATCCGGATGCTTTGCCCCGCTGGAGTTTCTGATGGTACACAGTCTTCAGAACCGGTTTGTTGTCTGCTCGGCTGTCAGGTAGGATCCGTTCCACGGTGAGCGTCCTACTGGAGGACTCCTTGCGAACGTAGAACCACAGGTACGCTGTCTTGATCTTGGACGTGTACAGTTGGATGTGTGGGGAGAAGTACACCGTGTCTGTCAGGTTGAAGCGGTCAGCCATCGGCGCTGTGGACAGATGATGCGTTTATTCGTAAGAAATTGTGACTGATTACTGATTATTGTGTCTTTCTATGATGTTATGCTGCACACAATAAACGGTTAAAATCGAACCAGAATCACGTGAACCAAAAACCTATAACGACATGAGTGCCCGTGTGTAAACAACCAATTTCCTTCTTGTTCGTTTTTATAAAAACAAAGGGTGTTTCTATTTTAGTTGTGCTATCCCCTCTTTCTTTGCTATATGAACGAGGTATATATGGATCAACAAATACACTAGATCTAAATCTATGTCTAGTAGATCTAGAGGTTGCCGAGCTCTGTTCAACTCTAAACGCTTCATTCATTATTCTTTTTGGATAATTTTTCGCATCCGCCCGTTCCACATTCCATCCCTAACAATGTTTAGCACTTCGATAGACCTACTTCTTCTTTCATTAAGTTTCGACACCGATAAGTACGTTTTTTCCTTACTAATACGGTCGAAATTGTGAACTGCAGCAAGTACGAAGCCAGCATGCACCGGAGAGTAGACCCGTGGTGTGTGGTATCATTTGAGAATCTCAATCGTTTAAAGTAAAATGAGGCGATAAG
>JAUELK010042249.1:0-11473 GCA_031471215.1 Gastropteron pacificum | reverse complement strand
ATAAATGCCGAGTTTACTGAAATATTACACTTGGGGACCCCCCCCCCCCCCCCTCCCCCACACACACACTTTTTTTTGTTTTTCATTGATGAAAAGTGTTTTGTGTTTATTGTGGTAATTGTTTCTTTTTGACTTCTTCAGGTAATTGCTTCAGACATACAGTGGAGTCCACATAAGATAAACTTGTTTAATTTAAGATAAACTTTTCCTCGGGTCCCGTCTTTTTCTTATATAATATAAGCCAACTAATCAAAGTCCGGTTAAGACAAACTTTCTCTTGACACACAAGCCTTCTTGCCCCCACTTCAATGCACCAACCCCGACCCCATCCCTTGCCCAAACTCACACAATGCCAACACAGTCACACACTAACTCCATGTTGCACAAACTCACACAATGCCAATACAGTCACACACAAACTCCATCCCAGCTCGTAATGCCGTATCTGACATGGGCAATAGCCAGTAAGCTTAAGTAAGAGTCATGAACTTTATTTTGAATGAATTAAAATAATCTTTATTGTTCAATTTGGCACATTGTTTCAGTGTGATATACAATAATTATAACACAATAAGCCACACAGAATATAAATAATATACATCAGTAAATATAAACATACAAGGGAGGCAACTGGACTTTCACCCATTTTTATTTAACTTTGACTAGAAGTAGAAGGGCTGTTTTCTTTGATAACGGATAATACAAACCTCGCTTAAGATAGAAACTCGTTCCTGGTCCCGAGGAGTTTATCTTGAGCGGACTCCACTGTATCCACTTATGGCTGTGACACACAGTGACAAACTGATGGATGGAAGAATGGACGGATGCGAGATTTCCCATTCATCATTTCTGTGATCTCTTTCTCTCAATTCCCAGACCTCTCTACCCATCCTTTCATTTTGTTGTTGTCTGAGGAACCTTGTACAACTTGTTGTTCTTCTTCTTGCAATTATATTACTTGTAAACCTCAAATTATGACAAGTTGCGGAAGCCGTGTTATAATTTCCTTTCCTTTTATTTCTATCTTTGTTGTGTGTGGGTTTTTTTAATGTTTATTTGTTATGTAAGTCTAATAATCATTATCAAAAGTAATTTTGTTCTGCTCCATGAGTGACGTATGATGTTTATTCATGTATGACTATTCCTGTACATTTTGTCTCAGTATTAACTCTCACTATAATAACTCCAGATTTGCCTTACACTTTGATTGATGGTGTTTTAGATATTTTACAAGTGTCCTTTTTGTTATTAGATATTTTGTTCTCTTTGTGATGAATAATAGCATCCTGTCTGATGATCTTGATTGTGTTCATTGCGAACAGTTTATGGTTGTAGGGTTTTTCTTTTCCTGTCTGCTCTTGTCATGATTGAGGTACAAACGGCTAGACAGGCCACTAGATTTCATAGTACTAGTACTAGATAAGGTTCTTCTTCTCACTTCTCACATGTTTTGGTGTTTTGGGGTTGTTGGTGCCTTTCCCCTCTTTAATTCTTATTGTTGTTAATACATGTTTTAATCCAGTTTCTTTAGCCCATGCATGTCACCATAAAGGGTGGAGAAGGGTTATGAGCTGAATGAAACATACACATTGTTTATGATTTCATCTGCTACTGTTAGTACTATTGAAGTAAGTTAGATGTGATACAATAGTAGTATTAGTACTGCATACAATCAAAGATGATATTAAGACACATAGATGTATCAGTATTCTCTCAACTAACCTTGATGCTAACCATTAATCAATAATCATGTCAAGACAGGGAACTAATATTTCTGTTTCTACATATTCATAATACATTGTACTATGTACAGTGTGTATTATTTACTCTTCTCAAATCTGTTTTTTTGCTACATTCTGTCTTCTTTCCCTCTTTTTATTATTATACATTTCTAAATAACACTTAATGAATAATGTGATGTGCCGTGACCCATAGACTTCCAAACAGTTTCAAATGGTGTTCATGTTGGGTTTTTTTTTTCTCAAAATAAAAAATAAAACTCTTGTATCGTATACATGTATGTTGGAAAAAGGATGTTTATGTATAAGTACATGTATAAACACATTTCAATAAAACTCTTGTATCGAGTATTGTATGTGTATGTTGGAAAAAGGATGTTTATGTATAAACACCTTTCAATAAAACTCTTGTATCGAGTATTGTATGTGTATGTTGGAATAAGGATGTTTATGTATAAGTACATGTATAAACACATTTCAAGCCTCCTGATTGTTGTGTGTGAGTGTGTGGAGTTTTATCTTTACATAAATAATTATACTATGCTAGGAGTGGCTTCTTCGTCTTTGCCTTGATTGTGTAATGTATGTTTTGTATGAATGAGTGGGGATTTGTTTTTTATTTTTGCTGCTGCATTCTCATTGTGACTTTGTAATTTGTATGTCATGTGAGAGTCTGAGTCTGAAGAGATTGTGTGAAATCTTTTCTATACAGATTGAATAAAATCGAATATCCATTGCAGTAACATTGACTTATTTCAAAACCTGAACTGGTGTGTTCCCATACACTTCTGGGGAGCTTAGTTCTTCTTCCAATTATGACTGCAGCCTCATATATAGAGGACTTTTGCAATCGCGCAATGTGACTCAGTATGCCCTTGAGGATATTAAAATAGACACACCAGATGTTACAATACAATGTATAAAAGCAGGACTTTTTTTTCATGAAAATTGAAAAACTTTCCTTAAAAAACTGGTACATGTTTTTTCTATACGTTCGTATATGCAACAAAGTTTTCTTAAAAGATAAGATATCATTGTATGTAATTAGTTTGCCTGCGGCCTTCTAGTCTAGTGGTTGGCCCTAAAAAAGTTCCTCTGGAGAGAATTTCAATTGGGCCACAGACGACACCACTTCAATGTGCTCCATTCTTTTCAACTCTCTCTTCTATACATTTCAGCATGGTTTGCTTGAATGCATTATAAACCAATTCTTCCATACACATCATTGACGATACTTACTTACGTGTGTAGGTTTAGGGGCTAGGCCCAAGGTGTCCATGGACAACTACATCTAGAATGTTTTAACACATCTATGACATACGAGAGGGAATAAAAGAAATCAAGTGGTACAGTTTGGCATACAGTTTTATTCAAGTTATACTGGAAAGTACAGTAACAGTTTGCAATAGTCATCAGTTAGAAAAGAACCATATATAATAGTTATATAATAATATTGACATGCAGCATTGCACTGAAACAACTTAGGGAAATTGCAGTAGGGAAAAAAACAGGAATAAAGAACAAAGGCAACATAAAGATTGCAGCAAATCCTGTCAACAAATAAAACATTCCTTCTGGTTAATTGAATATCTTCCTCCAACTACTTCCATTTCCTCATGCATTTGTCCGAAACCCATGTACATGTATAGCTACCTACTATGTAGCAAGCAGTAATTGTTCGCAATGTGCAATATCAGATAAGCCTATTACCTATAACAACGACGAAGCAGAAGACATTGACAAGCAGGTTACAGTATTCCTTGAGACAATATGTTTGTGCAGCAAGATTTGGTTTGTTCCCTCTACTACGGTGTGAGCTGAATGATTGCCGTGACTGCACACACCCATTCAGAAGTTTATGTGTCTGTCTCCTCACAATAGACAATTCAAAGCAGTGAGTTCCTTCAGCCGTTACAAGAAGAGACTAAACGAAACTCAAACAACTGAATGGGTATGACAAGGCAGTGAGCGTTGGAATGCAATGATATGTTGGAAACAGAAAGCAATGGTATGAAGTGAGCAGTCAAGAACAGCCTACAATGAAAGGGTACCAATTTCATTGGGGAAAAAAAACCCACCACCCCAGCTTAAAATTAAAAACATGCAGATACAGGAATTAACAAACAAACCCAAATATTATCATAAAACAATGTGAAAAGTGCAATACCATGTGTCACTTGTCTGAGGGTGGGAGTGAGAGAATAATATAAAAGCTAAGAACGAAATATAACAGTCTTGTAGAAAAGAACACACAAAAATAAACAAATGTGAACTTAAAACATATTGTGGTTTACTGTTTACAAAAAAAGAAAAGCAAGAAGAAATTGAAAACAGAAAGGGAGAGGCAGGTGTTTTCATTTCCATTTCTTCAAAAGGGTTTGTCTTCCCAGTTTGACTTCTACTAAACTTCATTGTAAAACATGGACACTTAAATGCAAGTACAGTGCAACTAACCTTTGCAAAGATCTGACCATTTAACTCTCAGACTAATCACTAACATGTCGAAAATTCCAATGTACATGTACCAAGAAAGGTTGGTCTGTTCTGACTACATACATGTGTAAAACTGTGATGAACACAAAGATAAAAGTCTGGTTTGAGTTGGAGATCACCCTTTAACTTTAACATCCTTCTCTGATAGGAATAGGATGGAGAAATATCTTGAATGTTTCAACTCTTATTTTCACTGAATAGAGAACAAGAAACTACACAGAGCATGTCACTGTCACTGACTGCGTAGAATTACTTTTTAATACTACAGTTTTATGACTATCACATTGTCTCTTAACAATGTCACTAAATCATACGAACGATTCCCACAGAACCAAGATGAGATTTGTTTGGCCTACATGTGACAGCAGTAGCATGGAATGACACAAGGGTTATTTGTTCATACATGTAGATGGAACACAGCAAGACATGAAAGTGTGAGATGGCAAAACAAACAATTTCAACATCACTAAATCCACATTTTCTGAAAAATCTTTTTTTCACCCACCCAACAGACCATCAGATAAAAAACATAAACATAGCTTCACAATGATGTATCTTGATTTTGGACACAGGTTTTCTTCTATCAGAGCAAGGAACATCTTTGAATGTTCATATGGTGTCAATACTTTACCTTGAGCTTTACCAAATAGTCTACCTCAACTACAATAGGCTATACTGTGTGATAGGCAATTTACAAATGAGTAATACAAATTATTACAGAGGGTTTCTTGGCGGTACCAAAATCACTCTTTGTTTTATGTTGGTTCGATCAAAGTCTGTGAGGAGATACAGTGAAAACAAAAAGAATGCAATGTTCGTGCATACCATAATATACATATAATGTAGTAACTCTATCTATAGAGTGTGCTTTTAGTTACCAAAGTGAGACATTGCTTACGAGAGTCTACACAAACAATCTCTGTTCTAAAAGTACAAGAGCAATTCAGATAGGTTCCTGGCTGGACAGAGGGAATAATTTACTGTACGTGTAAGTAAAGTGGATTGAGCTCTAGAGCAAGGGAATGCACACAATATAAATTCAGCTGACATTATTGGAGCTGTTAAATTATAATAATACAGCGGGGTGGTAAGTTAAACCATTCACACAAGAGACAGTAACAAGTATAAAGTATAAAGGAATGCTTCCACTGTGAAATGTTGAAAAAAAAAAAAGTAAATAAGTTCAAACAGATTTGTGGTTCATTCATACAAGTTGGGAGTGTAATGCTTTATTTATTTTTTTCGCCGACTTATGCACTCAAGCAAGTATAACAAAGGTTATAAAGTAGGCATATACAGTCTTAAGTCTCTACGAGGGTCCCACGATGCCCAGTGAGCATTCTTATAGTGTTATTATTTTCACCACCATGGAATAAAACTGTCCCAGAACTAATAGTGGTCTTCAGTCAACTACGTTTCAAGTCCTCTGGGCTCTACACTCTGAGTCGTTTTCCAATGAATATTATTACATTGTTACCTCTAGGTTCTTGTTCTACATGCTTTTGTTTTGCTTTTAGTTTTAGTGTTCTAACTCCTTGCGACACACTTACATCATATAAATGTTGAGAACGACGTTTTAACATCAGCCTCCGATAGGACAGGCGTGGACCGCCATGTAAACTCCCTATACGACCCAGAATGCCCCCAAGGTATTTGAACTTGGGTCGCCCGCTTAGAGACTAAGCACGTCACTGTGTGGCCCCAATGAAGATAATACTCTTCAAAGAAAAGAATCTGAAAATAAAATCAATACTTTCTGTGAAATACATTTGTTTCATGCAAAGTCTCAGACTCTTGGGTGGAAGTAAATATTTGATATGTTATGCAACATAAGCTAGTCAGTGTATAGACTGTACTTGTAAGGGAAAAACATACATCTTTCTTCACTGGAACAATAAAAATTGAGTTGGTACAATCATAATTACGTGTCTCTACGGTACATTTTTCATTTCCTTTTATGTAATTTTTGTTGCTGTTGAAAAGGCAACACTTCCTTGCATTACAAATACCTTTGTTTTAAGTATTTCAGCTTCAATTCCCATGTCTCAGGTTAACAAGCTTAGATAAAAGAAAGAGAAAATCATGGCTAGATACACTGCTCTTTTTTTCTTCAAGCAGGCGTTAAAAAGAAGAAACAAAATTAACTGCATTAATTTGCATAAACGAGGCAGAGTTTGTCAGGGTTAAAGAATGTAAAGGGAGCATAAACCTGCACTCAGTGAGTATATTATGTAACGCCTGAATCAGCCTTACACTACATTGGGTGATACTTGATATGATATGTGATATACAGTAATTATCCTTGCTCTGTTTGTTGAGTTAAAACTGGGATTGCACTCCCATCACAAGGTATGATACAATAATAATAATAATAAACAATATGTTATAATAATAAATGTAGATAGTGAGTGGATGAAGCAAGAAGGCATTCTATACAGGTCTACTCTTCCGTGGTGAAACCTAGTAACTGCAGAACTTCATATCATGGTGTGGCCCAATGTTCTAAATGGGAATTAAGAAGCACAAATCAAGTAAGATCATGAGGTCTTAAAAAAACACAGACAAATCAAGACAATTCAAAAGTACCTCACATTCATGTAAATAAGTTGATTCCTTTGCCTTTTGTCTCTTCAATTCAATGTCAATTAAAAACAGTACAAAATGAAATGGAACATCTATTGAACATTGAAAATGAACCGCTCTAGTGCATTATCTGTATTTTAGAAAGTATTGTTTTTAATTTAATGTTCTTTTTACTTAATCCTTCAAGATGTCTGCAGTTCCTAGGTCTCACCACTGGAAGGTAGATGTGGCACCAAGATGAGTAGATTCAGACAACATGCCCCACTCCCAATGCTGACCATGGCCAAACAACTGACATGTATGTTTGTTAGAGATAAATAAAAGTAAAAGCTAAGAGATGCATGCACTCTAGGGACTATCATGTAACATTGAGTTGGAAAATATCTTAAGATAACACATATTATACACAGTCAAAAGACACAGAAAAATAAATAGTTCAAACAAAAGATAGACAAAAAGATTGAACAACGTAATAAGACAACAAACAACATTTTCCAATTTGCCTGAGTAACAACACAAAAATTGACATCAAAAAGCTTAAAACAGCAGTAAAAAAAAAAATATGTTAAAAATAAGAACAGCTACGGTAGAAAGTTGTCGTAATCTTCATAGTCATCCCATGACACCTGACGAACTGATCTGAATATTCGTGAACTTTTTTTGCCAGCTATAAAAGACATATCCTGCTTAGTAGTAGAGACATTTTGGTTGTGCCGAAGTTTGAAATCACTGCCAACACAGACAGAGAGCTTGTTCGTCCAAGAGCCTGCAGGAGGATGTTGGTCATGTTTTGTCTAACTTGGAGAGAGAGTGAGTGAGTGTGTCAGTGTGGGGGAGGTGCTGAAGGCTCAGTTTCTTTAGACCTCCAAGCCTAGCCATTGCTTCACACACTTGTCCTCAACAGCATTTTCAAAGTCGTCATAGGTCTGTAAGGGTACAAGGCACAAGGCACAGCAGTTTGAAATTATACATTTTGTTTGTTATTGGATCGGATAGTATTCATGAAACATGTCACTCTACAAGGGGCAAGAGTTTCAAAATTCAAATTATATAAATACATATGCTTTTTTATTGGATCAGATAGCACTCATCAAACACGTCAGTCTACTCTACAAGTACAAGGCACAAAAGTTTAGCAAAAATTTCTAACTGGGAAAAAAATTAAGGAAATCACTCCATAAACGCATGAAAGCTGCTTTCTGTTAACTTTCTCTTGTTTTACTTTGTAGTGCAACAGGAATTTGTTGAAGTAGTACAAACACATTTAAAAATAGAAAAAAATAAAAACTTAAAGGAAACACAATGACTGGAAGTTGTTCTCTCAAGAGTCTAGACCTATCTAATCTGTAATAAAATAATAATAATAGCATTAATTGTAATGCTCTTTCCCTGGATAGCTCAAAGCGCTGCACAAGAGGTTAAAATGAATTAGGATTTAAAACTAGCTAACAACGCTACTAGTACTAGATCTAATCTTCTAAGTAAACAAATAAAAGAGTAAACATTAAAATGAATGAATGGTTTAAGGTACCTGAACAGGGCATGTAGCATACTGTGGTAAATACAACAATACTACGTAATGAAAACTTTAATGGTGATTCACACAGACTGAAGATGTGTTCAAACTTACCCCACAGCCTTTTCCTGCCCTGACAATTTGTGGTGGAGTACAGGTGGAGATGCCCACTTCTTCTCTCATCTGAGAGAGAACTTCTGGTGAAGATGTCACATCTGTGCACTCAAACGGAATGCTCAGGGCTGTAAAGACATCCTGGATACGAGTTGTCCTCTTACGGATCTACACAGACATAGAACAGTAAAAAGTAGGGTTACAAAAATGTGTACTGGCCAGGCAAAACCGCCTACTTGGAGCTTCTTAGCACTTCCAAGTAGCAAAAATAGCTGATATTTTTAGTAACAGGTTTCCATTGGTTGGCATCTTTTAAAAAAAATTAAAGAGATAATTGCACATTTCTAAAAGTGCCTTGAATAGCTTTTCATGAAGTTTCAGAAGCAACAAAGAACTGAAAAAGTCATTTTTCCTCCAAGTCCATCCTTTTCCCAGACCACTACACAAATGAGGACAGAGGGGAGAGCTTCAAGATACTGACACTTGAAAGTGAAAAACTTGATCTAGAGCGGAGTTGGCATATGACGGACCCTTAAGCATTTCTGTCTACTATGTCCTGAACGGGTTATGAAAGAATGAAAGCCTTTTTGATTCCATTACTAGAAACAGAGTCGGTGCACCCATTACTGTCCTCTCCTTTAGCTTTGCTTGCGGTCTACGACCGCAAGTGTGGGAAAAAATTGATTTTCTGAGCCGTTGACTGCTCTCATTTTGTAAACAACTCTATAGAAAACGAAAGTAAGGGATGTCGGTAATCCGGTGTCACAGAAATTTATTTTCACACAGCTTAGGGTGCACAGACTACAGACTCTAGACACATCTTTTCAAGGTTAAAATTATTTTAGAATGAAGCTTGCAATGAATATGTGTGTCTCAATGGGTTTCCAATCATTTTCTCAATGTCGACCCGAGACAGGTCCGAGCATTTTCTCATGAGTCCGAACACAGGTTGAGCGATTGCCTCTCATGTCATTGCTCTGCCCAAAAAGTGTGTGGGCCGATGAAATGCATGCATGCCTACAAAAGTGAACTTCATTGTTTTGTAAACCCACTCTCAGTAGTAATAGTAATAAAGAAAACAATAGAATAGTAAGACAAAAGCAACAGGTGAAAAAGAAGAAATCCAGAATATTTGTGCCCAAAAATATAAGTATATTCATTCCGAGGGTGTTCGTATTGTGGTGAGAAAGTTACGAAACTTAGGGTCTAGATCTAGATGTACGCTTTTATACGCGGCTTGAACACTAGCTTCTGTTTACAAGTAGTCCAAATTATTTAAAGGAAATAAGGATGACCCTTAAACACCATGTAGAAGTAGAAATAAACTTATTCCCATCTAATCAGAAGCCACTTTTGTCATCCCCGTATGTAGAGAGAATATTGACACTTCCCAGTCACTAGAATTAAGTGGAGTAAAACAGTAATAAAACTTTGCCCCAGCATTGTTGTTTTTCTTGCTTACACTTACAGAGGGGGATTATAAGAATAGATTGTAGAGATAGAGTGTAGTAATAATAATTTAAAAGTAACAGAAGTGTCCATAGTCATATGTAGCCAGTATATTTACTCTAGTTCTACTCTAGTATCAAATAAACGGGGCCCCTCATTTATATTCTTTTTTGGATAATTTTTCGTTTTTGTCGTTATATTCATCTTTGTCCCAGATCAGGCGATCCAGCCAACCCGTTTTTCGATCGCTGACTCAGCATCTTCCGGTTGTCAAACCGGCCAAATAACTGCAGTTTCTGGTGGGCGTTAACCAAACATTCTCTGTCTTCCGTTAAATCTCTACGAATATCATGGTGTGGATATTGAAAACAAGCGCTTTATCAAGATCTATCTAGACTAGATCTATAATTATCCCAAAACGGAAACTAAAACACGAAAATCGAACGTAGGCTGAAACAATAGAATCCAACGTCCTTTTAGATTTACTTGTTGACATCGAAGGGAGCAGGAAATGTTGTATGGAGCTATGAAATACGCATTTTAGAGGCGTTGCCGGAGCTGAAGATATGCCGGAACGCCTGAACCCGTCGTCTACATCTAGAGCCCATTATTTTATAAATCATTTCGCCGGGACACATCAGTCAGTGACATCACATCAATCATCATTCTAGATCTAGATTCTCAATAAAACTGACTTCGTTAGAAGAGGTGGATGAGCTGATGTAAAGGGTAATCTTCTCCTCAGACATTGTTGGTTGTTGTTGTGTCTCTGGCACACTATAGAGTTGAAAGCGAGGAAGAAAGTGATTGTCTATCTGGGCCTAGTTTTTGTTGAGTTGCTGATGATGGATGACTAACGGTTAAGCGATGGCTAACAAGCAGACGGAAGGCGGAAGTAAATGAGACTAGACTAGACAAGAAGCCACTACGTTGTGGACCAAACCGCGTGAACTGCAAGACAACTAGATTTTAGATTACAAACTACAACAACCAATGCTTTGTCGAAAGCAAAACGTACTTGTTGCCATAGCAACGCCGTGTCTTTACTTGGAACTAGGCCTAATGTAAAGTACCGGTGCCGGCATTTGCTCACAACTAGGGCTCCAGAAAATGATGTGCCATGCACATGGGCTACGTTTACTAAACTTAAAGCACGTCGTGCATACGCCGAACTTTTAAGATGGCCATCCACAACGCAGTTTTCGCTTGCATTGCAGGGCTTCAAAGTAGTATTATTTATAGACTTTAGTCAGACAGAGCACTTGATGAAGAGTGTATAACTCATAACCAGTGCTTTATCAAAACAACAACAGTAAAGTACCGGTAGGCCTCTCTCTCTCTCTCTGTATCAGCCAGTCCTCTTGCAGAACGTTGCCTCTTGAACTCTCATGCGATACAACATTACAACACTGTGTCTTTTGCTATTCTGCCTGCTTCTGTAGGCCCTAGTTGTTGTTCCCAGCCAGTCTCTTAATGTCATGTTCCCATCTTCTTGTTGGTCGTCCTCTGCCTCTTCTGCCCTCCATCGTCGATTCCAGGATGTGTTTTTCAAGTGACTCGTGTCGTTTGGTGTGGCCAA
>JAUELK010042138.1:1248-13279 GCA_031471215.1 Gastropteron pacificum | reverse complement strand
GTGTGTGTGTGTGTGTGTGTGTGTGTGTGTGTGTGTGTGTGTGTGTGTGTGTGTGTGTGTGTGTGAGTGTGTGTGTGCGTGTGTGTGTGTGTGTGTGTGTGTGTGTGTGTGTGTGTGTGTGTGTGTGCCTGTGTCAAAGTATAATCTTCATGTTTCTATTTTCCAGCATGTGCATGTGATCGTCTTAAGAATATACACACGGAATACACTCAAAAAAGGACACAAACACACAGTAACGAGTACTTACTTTCCCCCCCACCATATCACAAGCATGTACCATTTAAAAGCTGACATTACGAACACAAATCGCTATGATAATGCATCATTTAAAAGCTGACATTACGAAAACAAAAATCGCTTTTATCCTGTATCTCTTAAAATTAAAGACTATTGGAGTAAAACAGACATAGAGGATTCACTCAGTAAGAGTTGTCACACAAAACCACTCACATTGACTAGGCTAACGTAGTGTCCACAACAACAAACACACCAACAATGATACAGATATACACAGTGATAAATATACACAGCATAGTTACCTGCATCCTGGCGAGCTTGTGAGGGGAGAGAACTAGGGCACGACCATGCTACAACACTGAAACAAGGGAGACCACCGGAACCAAGGGAGGCGAGCACTTCAAATGTCTTCTTCTTTACTGCTTGTTACACCGGCCGCATGCCTTCAGGTGTGCTGAGCCGGGTGAAAACTTGGGAGCTTATGGCAGCAAATTGGCGTGAAAGTGAAGACTGCACACAGTGCGGAAATTAGGCATACACAGAAGGAAATAAAATAGAACGAAAACAAAACTGAACAGGTGAACACGAGTACAAAGTCATGAAGGTACGACTTGTGTATTGAAAGTTAAACACTTTAAGGTGAAGACAAAGAGAATACAAAAGACATCGAGTAAATGTTCTGAAGTTGAATCTTTGACTTCCCAAAGAGGCTTACATTTCGTTTGTATGAGTAAAAAAGAGGCCCACTACCGTCGACTATGTTCTTTTGTCATTAGCGTTTAAAAAACCCAGAAAAACAACAACCCCAACACATTAATACTGAACGATAGACGAAAAAAGCAAGAAAGGGGTTTATTTAATTTGATCGAGCAAGAATGTCTATAGACATGACTTGTTAGAGATGAAAGAAAGATTCTTTTGTGTTTTAAATGTATTTCAATTTACAACGAGATGATCCTGTAAATGTAACAATGGTTGTTTAACCACTTCTTTACTCATTTTCCCTTTCCCTTTTCCACTTTTCATCACTTAAAAAACGAAACCAAAATAAAACGTGAGGTGAACTTAGGACAGTAAGCACTTAAACACTCAACACCGATAAGAAGCAGAAGGTAAGACAATATAGATGCATGTCTGATACAATCGTTTAGAGAAGGCGAGTCTTTAATAGTAATAATAGGCCCTATATTTGTTCACACTATTTCTCGGAACGTTCTTTTCAAGTTAAGGAACATTTATATTGTTGTTTTTTGTTAAGTAGGCCTATATTATCTGTGAAGAAATGTACATTCAGTTGAGTGTTGAACATGACATTTTTTCTCTTCCTTGATAATCTAATTATTTCTACTTTTAACAATATGGATCAGATTATGATCTTCTTTCAATGCAGATTTGCTTAAAGCCTCTCTTCAATATTGCCTACGATTGTTCGATCTCAGCAAGCCGATACAATTTCTACTTGAACAACTGGCATAGAGTAGACAAGAGAATAACAGCAGAACAAAACAAACGGAGAGACTGTAGCGTGGTGGTTACAAATGATAAACCAAATAATTACGATTCACGCACCGTATGGACGAAAACAGAACGTATAAACAGAATATGTGCATGGTATACAGACATGGCATGACAACGAGATTACAGAAACAACATTATGAGGCGTATGTGACAGGCCCATAACAGCAATGGCGGTTTGACATATCTACGAGATCAGGTACCTGAGACTTCATGGCCGTAGTCAACTTCCTTGATCTCTGCTGCCATAAGAGGAGGAAAGGGAGAACCACATTATATTGTATCAGTCGAGCTACAAGCTGCAGAACAAGCCGAACCTTTACATAATTTTATGATTAGAGAGTTAACAACATGAACACAAGAATGACGTGAGTCAAACTAGAGTATAACATGGTTCATACGCGCACTTTGCTGGAATTCAAAACGCAAACCAAAATGAGCATGAAAGTAATACATGTATACTGTTAACATAGGTATACATGAAATGTGTAATTATCAATGTGTGTTATCATGAGCGAAGATTTCAAATGCTCAGAATAAAGATGCACACAAATGCCTGCGAAAAAATAAAGAGGAAAATCAAAGCTGAAAGTTTCAGTTAAAAGTTAAAACAGAATGAATTTTCTGTTCTGCTGAATGGAAAATGTTCATGAGAAATGCATTGGAAGGTGTAAATGATGTAGTCTCTGTGGAAGAAGCACAAGTAAGGCAAGACTGGAGTGCTATAGAGGTTCATACAGTGTAAAGAACATAACCTCTTATACATAGCAAAGCGTAAAACAGCAACAAGCAATACTGTACTGGAGTAGATCAAATATTAAACTGAGGGTTGAAAGGAAATGAGAATTTGCTGTGGAATAGAGACATGATCTTCATGACAATTCATTGAACAAAAAAGAAAGAAAAGAAAAGAAACAGAAAAAAAAAAGAAAAAAGGAATGTGTCACATCCAGTATACCAAAAACAAGTCGTTTCTTCTAATATAAACTGTAGGCAACTGTCTAAATGCAATAAAATCAGTAACATTCGTATGTACAAATTACGTAAATTAATATGTAAAATCATGTATTCAGAAGTCTATGAACGAAGGCGAAAAGCAAGAGGCAGTTCTACATAGTACTAATGCCACACAGCTTCTAGAAACAAGAAGGGATACATGCATGAAACAATGAGAACACACAACACGAAACATGGAACAATGATGATGATATTGGGGAAATGATGAACACGCCAAACACACACTGTTAGTGAACACACAGAACCATGAGACTATAAAGAAGGCCATTACATTGACACCTTCCATTTATGTCGATACTGGTTTCACATCCATTAATTTGGTCTTTGCGCGCGATATTTTAAAAAACACACGCAGAGCACTTTGTAAACTTCTAACTATCATTGTTTCGAAACGTTAGTTTTCAATAATCATCAAAAATTCTTGAGTTGACAAGAAAATTATGCAAGAATGCAAGAGGAATGGCGTTTGGCGTATGGAGCACCAAAAAGACTTTTTGGGGCAAATCCATCGAATTGTCCAGAGAACTTTCATCGAAATAATGTAGGCAGTTACGTCGTTGAAATGCTCTAGCCTAGTAGTTACATTACAATAGAGTATGGCCAGAAACAGATAGATCCTTCATTTATTTGTATTTTTTTTTAAATTTACACAGATAACCACCGGTTTAAGACTTGTTTCTGACAGATACGCCATGGCGAAGAGTGTGGTAGTACAGAGTGGTGTTGGACCATCTCCAAGATGAGCGTCTATAAAGGGATAAACGTGTAGAGTGAGTGTCAAGACAACTGCACGCTGAGGTCGGAAGCGAAACACGATCTATGGCACAGTTCCATTATAGGTGATGTCAAGATAGGCACACAGAACTGATGCATTTTTGTCAGGCGAAGAATGCAACAAGAAGTTCGTTATGTCACAAAATGTTAGTGATATTTGAACGTTTAGAACACACAGTATGAGGGAATACAAGTGTATGTCTTAAACTTAAAGAGAAAGACTTTGCTCGTGAAAAAAGAAAAGAAAGTAGTATACGCGTATTTGTTGAAAGGCAAGTAATGACTTTACAAGGGTTGGCCAGTATTCATGAGACGAAACGGTATAAAAGAAAGGCTATGACTGAAGCAACGTTTGCGATAAAGTAATTGATACATTTTTGTAACCAGAATCATAATACTTTTTGTTAGGAAGTGGTTACGATAACAACTTTGATCTGAAAACTACACACAACTGGCCATTCAAAGTAGTTTCGTCTTATTGCGGTATTTTTTAATTTTTTTTTCAAATGCAAGTTCTGTGATCTCAAGACTTTCGCGAAAAGATGTTTCTCGATGATCCTATCAGATGGAGGAAAGTTCTAGAATGATGGGGAGAGCAGAGAGATCTATTCTATACACATGGACATCCACTACTCTACAAGGAAGTGGTCAAGGCATCTCAACACGCCATGCAGCACAATTACAGAGACTGCCACACAATAAATGTGTGACATTGTCCCTCAGAGACATGTTAGTAATCAGTCATTGACAAGGAAACTCCTACACCATCACTACTAGTGAAGGTCTGAACACACGTCATGCAATGTATGATAGAGAATTTAATACGGAGAGACCTCCTATCTTCATATTAGTCCACGACAAGAACAGTACTACGCTACGACTACGGGTGGAGGTTCTGAATGCTTCCTTACAGAGGAGCAAAAGATGGATAGTTCCATGTCATTTTGGTGAGAGAGATTCGAAGACACGTCATGCAGAAGACGAACAACTATGGAAACTGTAGGTTTGAGGTTTGCTCACAAAGGCGTAAAAGACGCTAGCTCCCTGTGAGTCGTGAATGAGTCTACAATGTCTACTGATAGAGAATTGAACGCACACCATGCAGTAGATGAACAACTATGGGAGTTGAAGACTCCAACACGCAGGAGGAGCAAGAGGCATCTTCTCCCTGTTAGTCTAGAACGAGGGCACTATGTCTACTGAGAGATGTTCGAACACACGCCATGCAGGCAGCCTCAGTACCACCGTGATGAGGTCCAAGGCATCCCACCTGGCTCTGGGAGCACGTCCCCGGTATAGAACGTGACCTTGGTCACCCGACGTTTGGCATAGCCCGGATCTGACAGTTCGCGAGCACCTGCAGTAAGTATGAGTAGTTGGCGTTACCATGGCTACCGTGTACTCACATACATGTGGAAGTCTTAGCAGTAAGTCACCATCAGTAGTATCGAATGGCTACAAATGAAATTCGATTTTTTTCTTCTGTTCATAGTCACCATTGAAGCTCAACACGATAGGATCAACTGAGCCACCACACACTGGTGTAGTAGCTTCAAGACTTTCAAGCCAACCCGATAAGTGCATCGTTAAATCAAACTGACTAAGATGAACACATTTGACTGTTAACAATTGAAATATGATCAGAACTGGTACACGACCGTGAACGTTAGGTGCACCTATGATAACCAGATTTGAGACGAACCAAAATTTGATTTGTAGGCCCTACTGTCATACTGCATATTTTTGTCAAAGTGATATATCAGTGCATATTAATATTACAATCAGAAAGGCAAATGAGCAACGAAAGCAGTTACGGTACTGAATTCATTTAAGTCCACATGGCTGGACAAATCAATCTTTTTTAAGTGTAAGCTTTGAATCTTCATCTTGGGCATAAATCATACTGATAACATTTAACCAACAGATCATGCAGATGTGACATAGATACAACAAATACACTGATAACACAGACATAGTCAAACATCAGAATTAAAATTCTACATGAATATAGAAAAAAAAAGAGCAAAAAATAAAAGGGGGGAAAGGGGAGGGGGGAGGTCAATTCGAAGTGTTTCTAAACTTTAAAGCATTCTAAACTAGATGTATGGAACAAACACAAAGAGGGACACACTGTAAACTGGGCAGCAAGTGGTTTGTACATTGTCTTTCCACAGGACAAACAGTCACAAACATCTTTCTACACCCTAGGGGAGGAACTCCGTACTCGACAACCAACTACAACACCCCAGACATGGCACCATCTACACTATCACCCAAACAAGGAGGGCGGCGGTCAGTCAAAAGCAAGGGTTAGTCTGCTGGCAGGAGGAACCTAGTAGGGAATGGTTACCTTCCAAGTCCTCTCCCTCCTTGCCTCCTCCAGGTGCCGCTGCTGCTGCTGCTCCAGCTACCTCTTCTTCTACGTATTCCTCTTCGTATTCAGAGGAGTCTGAGCCGCCATGCTGGGCCAGATAGTCGTCCATGGAGTCTGTAGACTCCACTGTGCTGATGAAGGCAGACTCTGTCCCGGGAACAACCTCGTCAATTTCGTAATCCTCTTCATGGCGACCTGAGTCCTTGTCGAATGACTCTTGGTGCGTGCGTACTTTGTGGACCATACGGTTCATGACGATCTTCTTGGTGACTACGGTACCATCTTCTAGCGTCTCCTCCAGCTCCTCCTCCTCGTGCACGGTGCGGGCGGGCTCCTGGAAGGTCTCAGTCACATCCTCGCGGACGGTCTCCGGGACCTCCTCGGCCACCTCGTGCTCGTGACCCTGCTCGTCCGCCACGCGCTTGCGCACTTGCTTAAAGGAGTTCTTGCGTACGCGGTGTGTGTGGTGCACGGTGCCGTCTGGGAGGATTTCCTCGTGGTCCTCCACTTCCGTCTCCTCTCGGATGGGGGCGTCCATGTCGCTGGGGTCCTCGCTCTCACTCACAGACTTGTAGCGCTTCAGTTTGACCACTGTGCCGTCTGCCTTGACCCGCGTCACCTCCTCGGGTGTGATCCCGTGGACATTCACAGCTGGAGCGGGGAAGGGGGGGTTGGTTGGTTTGTTGGGTCATTGGTTGGTAGATTCGTAGGTTGGTTGATGCGATAATAGGTCGGTTGATTCGTTGGTTGATTGATGAAATCGTTGGTTGATGGGAGGATGTGTTTGTCGGTTGGTTCGTTGATGAGTTGGTGGGGATGGTGGGGAGGGACACATAGAACATAAAGCTCAGTACACTGATAGCTGACCAGACTTGGCCACTTCTGCTGCTGCCAGCAAAAGCTTTAACCTATTCCCCCGCCTTGTATACAGGCTTACATTGGCTGTAGTTTTACAGAATAGTCTGTATAGTATGTTGCTTCAGGATAGTTTTTTTTTTTTTAAGCACGGGGGAACCCAAATACGGAAGCGTTTATCCAATAGCAGCAATGGGGAGGGTGTGCGAGGGATGGGGAGCTTTGCAACGTAAAGCTTGAACATTTATACATTTGTGATATAATAATAAAAAAAGAATCCAATGAAATGTAAAGTATGGTTTTAAGTAAGGGGACAATATATATATGAATGAACACTTATATAAGATTACACTATTGTAAAGGTAGAATGACAACAACATTGAAAAGAACGCATGTAGGCTACTCAACAATAGCCAATTTGTTAATGTATGGCAAAAGTGTAGATTTGTACTGGACCTTATCAATGATAATAATATGCAAATATACATATGTATTTTGAGTTGGTATTCTGAAAGCTGTGAGGTGGTTGATTGGTTGGTTGATTGATTGACAGAGAGAGAGAGAGAGAGAGAGAGAGAGAGGAGAGAGAGAGAGAGAGAGAGAGAGAGAGAGAGAGAGTAGAGGGGGAGGGAGAGAAGAGAGAAAGAGAAGATATATATATATATATACATATATATATACATATATATATATATACATACATATATATATATATATATATATATAGAGAGAGAGAGTGAGTGTATGGAGGCATAGTTAATAGTGCACACACGCGCACACTCGTAAAGTGTAACAGTGGAGCTACATGACGACTGCTAATTACACACTACACACTTGAACAAGGTCAAAAGCATGAGAGAGTCACGTGCCAACCACGAGAGAGCGCATGTTGAATTCATCATAATTTCTCTTGTTTGTTGTGAAGCAGTGGCCTAGATCTGGATTTTCTATAGATTCCAAGTACATGTACATAACAAAACGAAAAGACGATTGGCAATGCAAAGGAAAGACTTAGATACAGTGTTGGTAAAGTAAGACTTCATCTCACGTGTATGTGTAGAATATATAGTGTGTTTTGTTGTTGATAGGATATAATTATAAAGCGCTGCGGTATTTGCTATTGTTGTGTTGACTGTTTAGAGTTGTTGTTGATTTTGTTGACCATGTTGATTCAATCAACACTTCCCACATTCCTTCTCCCCCGTATTATAACATGTTCCCTATAATCATCCAAATCCTCTCCTTTTCCTATCCTTTCGTAAAATCTTCTATTTTATAAAACATATATTTTTTAACTCGGAGAAAAAAATAAAACGAACGCGAGAGCTAAACTCATTACATGTAAGAGGCAGTGCTATATTATGATAATCTCTACAATTCCTATGTAATATTCTTACACCCTATTTAATATGTTTATATCCTATGTTAATATGTTTATATCCCATGTCAATATGTTTATATCCTATGTTAATATGTCAATATCCTATATTAATATGTTTATATCCCATGTTAATATTCGTCCTTACAGCGGATGCCTCGAGTTATCCCCATGACAGAAGGCATGGCAGTGGCAGCCATACTGTCAACAAATCCTCAAGCACACACGCGCACACACACGTAAACACTATCCAGAGCCGTGTACGAAATGTCTACCACAACAATGAGAAATTCTCCCAAGCCGAATTGCAACGGTGGAGAAATAGGCCTAGATCTAAAACAATGAACAGAGAGAAGCTGCTCTGTGTTGCTTTGCTGTAGTAGCTCCGGGCGAAACTGATGCCTATCCTCACGTTCTCGTCAGTCTATGGTGCGAGACACCCCCAAGAACAACCACTCAACCCACCTTCCCCCCCAAACAACCACTCACCACCCCCCCCCCCCCAACAACCCCGAGTCACTCACACACAGCGCACGCACGAGGTGACCCAAAACTAAAACAAAAGAGTATTATTATGAGGCTATTATGAGAGAGTTACCTAGTCAGGTGGCTTTGCTCTGAACTGATGCTAGCAGTTGCGTAATACTGCTGCATCATATTAATATTCGCTCTCACTCTCTCGTACCCACCTACCGAGCTGTTTTAAAATATATAAACAAAATACAAAGCATACTTCAAAACCCCTAAACATTCCTGTGTGAGCTATCATCATCAATTTAAGCCCCACGATTAGATGACTTTTCACAACCAAAGATAATCTACCGCGCGTCGATCCATGACCTAGATACCACCACCGCCCTGGGTCGGTCCTCTGATCCCTGAGTCCTCTGTGCCCGCACGCTAAGCCACCGAGTCGTGTGTGATGACACCACGTGTTGGGAAGTGAGCAGTTTACGGAGCCATACACTCTTTCCTTTCGCTGACTTTTCCACACAAAAACAACAACGCAAGAAATGCGCAATCAAGACCGAGGCACCGGGCTGAACGCCAACGGTATTTAGTGTTCCTACAGTGTTCTACCGGAGCACTGGCACCAATGTTCTCGGAGAAAGCAGGAATTCCGCACCATCATACTGAGAGATTGTTTCCAACGTGACGTGACGGAGCTTCGTTTCGTTGTTGTTGTTTTTCTCTCTAACTTTCTTTTCATTTTCTTCTTTTTTGCTTTCCCTTCCAAGTCGGCCTAAACTAGAGTGCTGTTAGTTATTTGTTTTCCTTCCTTCCATTTTGTTCGTCTTCTTTTTTAAATTATACTATGCTAGATTAAGAGAGTTGTTGAACAGTACTTCAACAGGTGGTCTTCTCTGTTTCTCTCAACTCCTTTCGCCATTTCCATGTACTCAGGCACACATGCACTCAAACACAAACGTACGCTCGCCCAGATTGTGGGGTTATTTTAGCTGAAACGTTTAAACGTGACCGTGTAACTTACTTCCTCTCTTAGGAAACATTGTCCCATCAAAGCGTGGAAAAGAGAACCCAATAAATATCCCCCCCCCCCCCCCCCCCACACACACACACACTTTCACATATATGTGCGCTCACTTCAACAATATCACAAAAAGCAAAGACAACAGCAATAGACTTGGACACACTCATGTAGCTAATAATCTAGAAAAATCTAGTTCACAATGCATTTTGAAAGTGGGCCAAAAGTTTCCACCACACAGAATTACGTGTAGTTTACGACTGTGAATTCCCACAACATTGTACGTGTTAGCCTACTTGGAAAGCTGACAGTGTTCTGTTTCACAGTCTTATCAGATGGGACGTTCTGCGGGCTGTTCAGGTTTTCTAGGATGTGGATGGCTTGCTTTGTCTTTTAACATTAAATTATAGATGTACACCATGACGTTAACACGATAGCATCGTGATCAAAGGGTTGTGTGTGTGTGTGTGTGTATGTGTGTGTATGTGTGCGTGTGCGTGTGTGCATGTATGACAAAGGCCAGATATCCCACTCCCCGCGTCACTATTCTGACTAAGATCACTCCTGCATACTATTAGATGTAGCCTACATATGTACAACACATCAACCCCAATAAGCAATAAGTCGATCGTAAGGCACCCCCAACCCCCGCCCCCTTCTTTTGATTTTTCGCGGGGTCACAGTCATAATGATGTCGGATAGATCGATTCGACGTAAAGATATCGGTGGGGACATACTAGTGGTCTGTACCCCACTTCCCTTTCTCTTTCAATCCCCAAAATACAGACATCTCCCCACGAACATTATTGTGCTCTTTCACTAATAAGTTATCTGCTGCTACCGGTGGAATAATGTCGCAACCATTCAAGCAACTTTCGAATGCTCTCTTCCTCTATGTTTATAAACCGACTGGCACTGGCAGTTCTTCTACCGTAGGCCTACATGTACGGGTACATGACGTACATTATGTACTTGACAGTTCAGTGCCGGCACCTTGATCAAGCAATTACATAATGTAATTATTTCAGAATGTTTTCTTTCTTTCTTATCTATAAAACGGAGTCTTCGTCTAAGCACGTAGTCAAAATCTTGAATCAGGGTCTACCACCAGCTGTTAGATGCAAATTGCAAGGTCATTCTTAAACATGTATACGTGAAAAGTCGAGCGCGACTGATGTCTCTCTCCCCCTCCCCCCCCTCCTCTTCTCGAGAAGAACCGTGAACTTGAATCGAAAGTAGGTCACCGACCTTCACCTTCGCGTGCGGATGGAATCAATGGCACAGATGTGGGGCACTTCCACGTGTTCAGTGTCTACGTTAAACCATTTGGCTTTCTCCTGTTAAAAGAGTGGAAACTGGACTTATCTTCAAAGAATGTAGACCAAATTGTATACAGTTACTTGTTTCCACTTGTACTTTCCTTTCTTCAAACACGGCGTATGCCAACAAAAGGGGAACTAATATGTTCCCTGACATTCTTTACGTGTTTTGTCTACTGGCGTCTGAGGGTCACTACTTGTCACGTAACTGTACATTTAAACACTATAATAACATCTAGCTACGTTCCTCTGTCGTTAGGGCCGAATTAATTGTAGCGACACACACACCCCTCAATAAAAAAGAAAGAAGATTGGCAATTACAAGTACATGTAATCACCTCATTATGCTTCTTCGGCAATTTTTTCAGTTTTGTTTTCCCACAATTGGGTACCTAGACCTCTCCAGAAGCGCAACATATTGTTGAAGAGAAAATTATGACATGTATGATCTACCGATGTATGAATTACGAAATGCATGAATTGCAGATCCAAGCAAATAGTTGGTAAGCTCTCTGGTGTTTGGTTCTCCCCAAGTATAGGACGCAAAGCTTATCAAAACACAGCATTTACATGTACATGTCGTCAGAAACAATCAGACAGAGAAAACTCTCTGTCTTACATTCTAATTATTACAAAGTAAACATCACACAAACACTAGTCTTTTCTTTGAAATCATTGTAGATGGAAATGATGTAACTCCAGGCACACTTGAGATGCAAGCGCATGAACACGTATTCTTTAGCAAATTGAAATGTCTTAAATCTTGCATATTTACACTACACTAGAAACACTTACATTGCGTCCAAATATTATGCCGAATAGGAGTCAAAGTAGACGAATCAACACCGTAACATAAACAGAGAGTACTATCCACCAGACACTGACAACTTTTCACAAGCAGCCCTTCTTCTATCGTTATTCGACACAGACGTGCTAACGTGCGGAAGGCTTAAAGCTGAGCGTATTGAAGGACGTATCGGAGTTGAAAACGGACGGACGCGCATGATTCTGATGATGATGATGACCTTGGGGGGGGGGGGGGGGGGGGGGGGGGGGGGGGGGGGGGGGGGGGG
>JAUELK010042137.1:0-22991 GCA_031471215.1 Gastropteron pacificum | reverse complement strand
GAGAGAGAGAGAGAGAGAGAGAGAGAGAGAGAGAGAGAGAGAGAGAGAGAGAGAGAGAGAGAGAGAGAAAGGTAAATAGAGAGAAGGGGTTAAGAGACAGACAGACAGAGGAGTGGGTGGGCCTGGAGGAGGGAATGAAAGAGGAATAGAGTTCGGATAGATAGAAGAAGAGACGGTGTGTGGATGAGAAGGAAGAATGGGTGGACCAGACAGATGGACGGAAGGAATGATGTATGGGGAGTCACGGGGGAGGATGGCCGATTTATACTATACGGATGGGGAGGGGTGGTACAATATGGTGTGTGTGTGTGTGTGTGTGTGTGTGTGTGTGTGTGTGTGTGTGTGTGGAGAGAGAGATAGAGAGAGATAGAGGGAGAGAGAGAGAGAGAGCGAGAGAGAGAGAGCGAGAGAGGAAATCAGGGAGAGAAAGGGAGACAGACAGACAGACAAAGACAGAGAATGATCGTGTAGGGAGAGAATGCGAGTCCAGCCGAGCATTGTGGAGAAGGACCACAGAAATTACTGTGCCTTTGAAGGTGGTTGGTTCTTCTATAGTCTGTGCTGTGTCTCTGATGTCCCCATGGGATGGTTGTGGAGGCTTCGGGGGGTATTGAGAGTACTTGAGTGGTGCTCATTGTGTGGACACATCACAGTCAGCCTTCTCTCACTGTTTGTCTGACTGTCTGTCTACTGTCTTACTGTCTGTCTGTCTAGTGGTGCTCATTGTGTGGCCACGTCACAGGGAACTGTTGCATTCATCCACTGGTTGTCTGTCTGTCTGTCTACTGTCTGTATGTCGGTCTGTCTGTCTGTCTAGTGGTGCTCATTGTGTGGCCACATCACAAGGAGCCTTCTCTCACTGTTTGTCTGTCTGTCTACTGTCTGTCTGTCTGTCTGTCTAGTGGTGCTCATTGTATGGCCACGTCACAAGGAACTGGTGGTCTGTCTGTCTGTTCGACTGTGTGTATGTGTGGTTGTCTGTGTGTTTCACGTTTGTATGTGTATGACTGTATGTGGCTGGTGCATGTTTGTATATGATTATGAATGACTTTCTCTTCCGTGCAGTCTTCTCACTGTATTGTAGCTGTATAGGAGATGGATCTGGATATAAAATGAGAGAAGAAAGATGGGGATGTGGGGAGGATAGAGGGAGTGGGTACAAATTATAGAATAGAGAGGTTTGGAGGAGGATGCTTGTGTGTTTAGATATAATGTGTGTGCACGTTTATGCGTGTGTTGTTGGTACTAAAACTATGCTTCACTGGCCTAACAATGCATTCGAATATTATTATCTTATACAATTTCATGTTATTGCATCGTATCTTGTCTTCTATCATCCTTTCGTATCCCGTCTTGATGATCTGTTCTCATCTTATCTCATCATCAATCAATGATATCCTATATCTACCTCATGTTATATTATCTATTCGCATTATCTAACGTATAATCGTCTCCCGCTCCTCCCCCAGCCCCCCCATTCCTGACTGAGAAGGTCGAGTCCCGGGTGATCACACGTCTTGGTACCACCACCAAACTGGTGTGTCCCATAGACGCTGACTACATCACCTGGAAGAAAAACGGACAGTCTGTCAAGTCGGGCTGGGACAGGTTCAAGGTAAGACAAGACAAGATGTTAGATGCTGTTGTTGTCAGTTATTCACTCTTCAAGTGTTCTTATACGCTCGTAGTAATACCTACAGGTTCGAGGTAAGAGAAGTTATTCACTCTCCATGTAGTCTTATAGTCAGTAGGTCTAATATCTACAGGTTCGAGGTAAGAGAAGACAAGTTATTCACTCTCCAGGTAGTCTTATAGTCAGTAGGTCTAATATCTACGGGTTCGAGGTAAGAGAAGACAAGTTACTCACTCTTCAGGTAGTCTTATAGTCAGTAGGTCTAATATCTACATGTTCAAGGTAAGAGAAGACAAGATGCTGTTGTTTTCACTTATTCACCCTTCAAGTGGTCTTATAGAGGGCCTACTACCTACAGAGAAGAGAAGACAAGATGTTGTTGTTTTCAGTTATTCACTCCTAAAGTGGTCTTATAATAACGTTCGTAGTAATACCCACAGAGCTACGACAGCCTCGCTCTGCATAAGACAAGATAAGATGATACTTTACAGCAATTGGATATCTGCATTTCTTTGCTGACTTGTTTTACAACTTACAAGCATTTTTGAGGGGACTTGTTTAACAGCAGGCGTAATACACTTACTTTTATTGCCATTGCTCATCGGTAGGCTTAATGTTCTTATGATTATTACACCAAAATATGCTCAAAGCAACAGGAACCTTTCCTACTATGTCAGTCAGTGTAACCTGTCCATTTCAGCGCTTTTCTTCAAAAGTCCTCAAGATCTTTAAAGCGTCATTGAAATTTAGCACCTCTGCATCCTTCATTTATTACTAAATCTTTTCCTTTTCTTCTTACCAGGTTGTCCGCGGTCAAGACCTGAGGATAAAGGACACACAGTTGGCGGATGCTGGGACATACACCTGCATTGGCACCAACGGCTTCGGCAGCATCGACATCAACTACACGGTCATCGTCAAAGGTGGGGTGTTTTTAAAAAAGTTTAATCATAGACATATACCTCATTTATGTACCAGCTTCCTTTATCTCCATGCATTTGAAATACAATCGATAGCATTTATATAGCAAGCTCAAAGCACTTTACAGCCACTATTACCTCTAGACCTATGTCGTATTGTAAGACATTATCCTCAGTACTAATCAAATGAAACAAACAAACCACCATTAACAAACGTTGTATGATGTATGAAAAAAAAGGTGATAGAAATAGAAGGGTATAGTGACAAGATTGAAGAACTCTTGTCTTGAGTGTCAACTCATCAGCTGTGATGATTTCCATGCATTATATATTTGAGTACATGTATTAATTGTAACTCCCATTTTGATTACAAATTGAATGTCTGAAGATTGCATTTTTTTATACAAACATGAAACATTGTAATTCTACGGTCAACTCCTAGAGTTAAACATGACAGACACAGTAATTTGATCTACAATGTATGTATTGTTCCTCAGATGATGAGAACAATGTGTTCCAAGAAGGAGACACCATCTACCCTCTGACAGCGGATGAAGATCTCTACAATGAAGGATGTGAGTACATGTAGAACTGGAGTGTCCACCACAAGCATGTCCACAAATAGTTGTACAGTGATAGTCTAAGATGATGATGATGATGATGATGATGATGATGATTGAAGTCATTTGTATAGCGCACAACTACAGTACTGTTCCTCTCAAACTGGGCCTGGGCTATACACATTATAATAATAATAATAAGTGTATTTATAACACGCACTTTCCCCACTGTGTGGGCTCAAGGGTTATAATGCGTGTCCTAAATAGTTTACTCAATTCTAGAAGTCTTCATTTCGTTTGTAGTATCATTTTGTTACACTTCCAAGTGAATTTGGTTTACCCAGGTTTGGAATTCTTAATCACATCTACTATGGTCTCATATCCTCACTCCAATTTCGTTTCTAGACTACACAATACAAGATTATTTGTTTTATTTTGGGATACAGGTTTGTCAAATAGGCTTAACTATCAAGACAACATCAAGTCATGGAGAACATCTAGATAAACAACTTTTCTAACTTAACAGGATGTTCTCTTTCTCCACCTTGATAAACAACTTTTCTAACAAGATGTTCTCTTTCTCCACCTTGATAAACAACTTTTCTAACAAGATGTTCTCTTTCTCCACCTCCCCAGCCATCCCTTACTTTGAGGACCTGGAGAAGATGCAGGAGGCCATGAACCTGGTCAAGCCAGAAGGCTCGTCTGTCCGGCTGTACTGTCGCGCCTCGGGCAACCCCAGGCCTGTGGTCAGGTGGTTACGCAATGGCCTGCCCATGGAGAAGAAGAAGCAGCACTCCACTCTCAAGCTCCACAATCTCCAGCAGGACAGCAGCGGGGCGTACACCTGTGTGGCGTCTAACAGACGGGGACACTCCAACTTCACGTACAACGTACAAGTCATAGGTTAGTGAACTTAGTGATGGGAACAAGGCATACCACCAGATCTTGTTGTTTTTTGCTGTTGTTGTTATTGGGTTTTTGATTTTAAAAATGTGTATTGATTTTCATTTCAATACAACGTTCAAGTCATAGGTTAGTGATGGTAACAAGGCATACCATCAGATCTTGTTGTTTTTTGCTGTTGTTGTAGTTGTTGTTGGGTTTTTAATGAAATTGTTTTGTATTGATTTTCATTTCAATACAAGTGTGTCGACATTGAGATGAACATGTTTGTCATCCCAAGCTAATGAGTTGATCACTCTATGAGATCTTGTAAGGTTGTCACTGATACTACTGATAGGTGCTTGGGAAACATAGGAAAGCACTTTATGCTTGATGTTAAAGCTCATTGTGTCACATTATTCACAACACCACTTATGAATTGGAGGTAGAATAGATGTTAGTGAACTACACAGGAGGGTACTAGAAGATATGCATTTGATTCTCAGGACACTGTTATCAAAAATGTATACTCATATTATTTCCAATTTATGTATAAATTTAAGCATCCCAATATGAAATGTCCACAACACAAATATTATTGTAAAACTAATCTCTCTGTTTTGTTTCCCCCCCCTTCCCCCCACAGTGAAGATCCAGGACCGGCCCAAGCTGATTGCTCCGCACCCCCTGAGCCAGACGGTGGCCATCGGGAAGACCGTGTCATTCCAGTGCTTCATCGAAAGTGTCTTAGAGCCAGAGGTGAAGTGGCTGAAACAAGTGACAAACGAAGAAGACCTTTTGAGAAAAGACATTCACATGTTCAAGTATGAGGGGAAAAACTACATCGTTCTGCTTGGGGAGCTGCTGAAGAGACCTGACGAGTCTTTCCTGAACAAGTTGGTCATTCAGCGAGTCAGCGAGGATGATGTGGGCAAGTACATCTGTCTGGCGGCCAACAAGCAGGGCTTCAGTGTGAGACACGCCTACCTGCACATAGCGCCAGGCCCGGGGGCGGAGTCATCAGGGTCCCAGAACAACCCCACCATCAACTTGGAGAGACTGAGGCCAGGTCTGAGGGGGGACGACCAGATGGAGGGGGGGAGGTATGGTGAGGACGATCATTACGAGGAGGAGACGGAGGAGGACGAGGACATCAACTTCCCCTTGCTGATCGGCCTCCCAGCCTGCATCATCCTGGTCATTGTCTTACTGGTGGTCTTCCTCATGCAGCGCTGCTACACCACCAAGCAGGGCGGCGGCCCCAAGAGACGGGGGCCCAGCCCGCCCCGCCCCGCCGTGCCCCAGCCAGAGAGGGAAGCCTACTACTACAGCAACTGCCAGCAGCAGCAACACACCATCAACCCTCTGCTCAACCCCGGGGACAAGTTCCCCAAGACTCCCACTCCCTCCGTAGACATGGCATACTCTGAGTTCTCCTCCGCCTCTCGCAGCCATCCCAGCAACCCCAACCCTTACTACTACCACCACAACAACCACATGGGCAATGGCTACTGAACAAACATTTCGGAGCACAGGGGGACTTGGCTGAAGCCCTTAAGCAGAGGGGACAGTTCCAGAAATTGTGTCAGACTGACTAAAAGTGCTTTAGTTTACTTTAAATGGTGTAAGAAAGAGGAAACCGAAGTTCTTCTATGATACACAGGAGTTCAGAGGGATCTTTTTGAAGACGTGACAGAGAGTTCTCAAACGCAAGTCAAAGATCTAGAGTGCTCAGATTACACAACAAATGAGTGGATCCCCCTTTCAGCACCGTACTGTATGTACACATGTTTCAATCCTCTCAAGCTTGTATACAACACAACTCAGGCCCATGTATGCAGAGACAATGAGGAGACAAGACAGTGCAGTAAAGACTGTTTACCAAAAAAACAGTGATTCCGTTCATTCATCAGAAACTACTTGTACTTCAGTTTTGATGCAGTTGTGTCCAGTTTGGGTCAAACTCCAATCTCAAGCTTGGATTTTACAAACAGTTCTTATACCCCTGAATGAAACATTCTATTTACTGGTCACAACATTATTTGTTACAGCCATGTGTGTGTTGCTGTAGTTTGTGACTTTTTGTGTCATGAACTTTGACCTGTCTGCAATCCATGGGAATTCAATATGTAGTGTAGGCTTGGCATTTATTTTGATCTATAAGACCTGAATGTTAATTTGTTATGCATAATCCTTTATAGATCCCCTTTAAAAAATAAAGTGACTTCAGAGTCACACTTACTATTTTGTCAAACATTTTTACAGGGCAAAATAGCTAGCTTCTTTGGTACTCTCATGCACGTCTAGACCATGGCGCAGTTTTAGCAGATTAAAGCACCAGCCAAACTTTTTGATCTTACTTGATTTGGCAGCCTATTTGAATAGTGTGTTTTTGTGCGAACGTTCTCAGAAGTTTCTTGTATATTGACCATAATAAAATCTTGTTAGAATAGACAATCATTTCTGCCTACATTCTCAATGTCAGAGATTCATTAGAATGGTATTTTAAGATTGTAAGATCTTAGATTGAGGCAGTCCCATGGTACAAACAGGGTAGGCCTATTGTTCAAAAAAAAGAGAAAAAAATGAAGCTTTTCCAAGTAGCTTTGTTTTCTTGTTCATGTTAGATGCAGCATGTAGGCCCACTATTCGATTATGTATGAGGTGATTCCTGTGAGGTAGAAATACAGTTGTTCTTTGCGACCATACCAAGTATCCACTGGGACACGATGTGCCTTGTCAACGAGATCTGTGGCCTGCTAGACTACTCCATAGACATCAACTCTTGTCTAAGATTCTATCTGAAGTACTATAATCACATACTGTTATATATATAATGTTATGTAATGACATAATAATGTTATATAACACATAACACTTTGGTGCAATATGAAGCACTTTCCTCCATCCTCACAACACTTTTCTCACATGTTCATCATTCACTGTTCATTCAATGTCTTGCTGTATAGAACTCTGCTATCATGTACTACTATCTTACTGACTCGATGAGGAAGCAGTTCAGTTTGTGAATGATTTATCTCTAAGTCTAAGTACAGATTTATTTGTCCTCCCTTACCAGTTTTGTACAGTGCTTTGAGCTGTTCATAGTATAAAATATTTGCTGCAAACTAGCTATTATTCTTATTATAATGTATAATTGGTATAGATTGAAGATCATCCAGATTTGGGTCATCCTAACCCGTCAACTTCGTACATATGTCAACCTCAGGGAACATAATTACAAATTTATTGATGTAGTGGCTTATGGGTCGCAAACTCTGCCAAGCAACTAGAGGGTCTTAGATTCGAACCTGGTCCAGTTGACTTATGCCTCTTAATTCCTCATGGGACAAAGGGCTGCAGGTCCAGTTAATAATAATAAATAATCATGATATCCTCATACATATGAGTATGTGTGTTGAGTGTTACTGTGCTTTTATTGTTTTGTTAAGAAAATTGAATTTATACTTTTACATGGTTCAGTGGATTCAAAGCCATGGAATCTACTCGACGGAATAAGAGTATACTGCTATTGACTATCATTAAGATTACGCTTAGAGTTCTTACGTCTATGTTGTGACAAATGGAAGCTAAAAGTAAAAGACAAAAATGTGATGATTTGAGTTGAAACCAAAGAGAATTGTTCAAGAGATGTCCACAGATGTTGTTTTCATTGTTGTATGGAAGAGAGAAAAGAGTGTTAAAGCACTTTGAGTGAAATGTTTGTGTGAAAAATGTATGTTAGAGATCTGAGAAAACTCAATTGGCCCAGAAGTAATTGAATGTTATCAATCTCAAATCTCAGTGTTTTAGGGTGGTTTTTTTTCTTCACAACCTTCTAATTCTAATTTCAAGGGCGAAAGGATCACTTTGTCAATTTCCCCTTTTTAGCAAAGACAAATTATCTTTGTAGATTTGAGTTTCCCCAATTCAAGATGATACATTTGCCGAAGACTTTCTCAGGTCTTTACACATTTTGTGATGTCACATGGAAATTTATGTTTGAAGTTTGCAATTTGTGAATATATGTGTAAATTCCGTTGAGTTGTAAACAAATTGCAATAGTCTTGTGTGCAAGTTTCCACTCAATGTGTGAGGTTTTCATTCTCCAGTTACGTTATCACAACATAACATGTGTAGTTTATCATAACATCCATCCTTCATGTTATATGGCATCTCATCATATTTCCCTCAAGTGTTTGTACCCTGTATGTTCAACATCCTTCAAAGAAGTGACTGTATTTTGAGAGTTTGAAAAAGATGTGCATAATTAAATTACCAGTTCCTCAAAAAACATTTGTAATTGTGGTCTTAAAGTCTATCTTTGTGTCACCATGTTATCTCATGTTAAACCCTGTTTCCAACGTTCTTCATTTCCGTTCTGTCCTTTGTTGAAAGAATTAGTTGTTCTCTAAGAATAACAAAGTTTCTAGAAATTGAGGAAACAATTTTATCGCGTAAAATGTTCCCTGTGCTCTCTTTGGCATGAAAATATTTGTTTGTCCCCAAAGCTTTGACAAGCTGGCAGCTGTCACTCTATAGCTCCATACTCATGATAGATTCTCAGAGAAATATCCCCCGCTATGTAAGGTGTGTTCCGTGAACCTGTGTGTCGAGATGTGTTTGTGTCGTCGCCTATTATTTATATGTACGTTACTTGCTGAGAGAAAGATCCCAACATGTAAAGTGTGTTTTTTAGTTGTAAGTGAACCTAAGTGTAGAGCAGAGATGTATGTTGTAGTCAGTGCCGCCCAATCTTTATGTGTAATGTAAAGCGTGTTGTGTTTTGTAGTTGTACACGAAGCTATGTGTTGAGAGATGGTTGCTGTCGCCAAATCTTTATGTGTAATATAAAGTGTGTTATGTGAACTTGTGTATGGAGAGATGTTTTTGTCGTTGCCCAACCTTTACGTGTACATGCTCCCTACCCTGACGACAGACTATAATAATACTGACTGTGATGATTCCTTATACATTTATAGTTGTTGGTGTTGTTGTTTTTCCCAAATTGAAGATGACAGATTCTCACTTTTAACATTTTTTCCTTTTCACCGCAGCTCTGACGTCTTGTTGAAGATGACAAATATTGCAATATCTCCATTGCAGGAATAAATATGTGTCCTTTGATAAGATGGCGTAGCTATACCATTATCATAATGATTTACACTGTATATACACACATCATGGTATTGCAAGACATGCAATATACTTATTTTAAAAAATAAATTAATGACAAGAAATCAAATCATTTATCATGTCACCATTCTCACAATTTTGTATGACATTATTGACATCCGCTCATATAATGTATAATACTTATACTAATGTTCTTTTTGTGTGGTTTATTGGAATCACATTATGTAATGATATTACTGTTACAAATGAAACAGTTACCTTTAATACAATGTAGTTGTTTCCCAGCCCATGCACTCATTACTACTACTACAGACGACAATGATGACCTCATGGTTTCAGAATTTAGCGAACACACTTTTAGTCTACAAGTAAAATTCTTGTTAGCTGGTCGGAAAATGCTCAAACATAGCGCCTGATGTGAAAGCATTCAGTAAAATCTGAAAACAGTAGTTTGCTTTCATAAAGATGCCCGTTCCCAGTGGACATAGCCCATGACAGTTCTGGTGTAAACAACTGCCGTGAAGTAGTCTGTAATTTTACTTCTTGAATTTGAATTCATTCAAGTTGTTTGAACTTTGTAATTGAAGTAAATTTGGGCAAAGAAAACGAAAAGTCCTATCAGGCTTAGACCTGTTTGTTATAATTATTCTTTATCACATCCTAGATAACAGATTACATTTATTAGATGGAATGCACAGGTCTTTTTGTGTCTTGTTGCGTAGATTTTTAATCAATTTACAGTGCAATGATATTCTCAAACTTATTCACTTGTTGACTGGATTATCCATGGGGTTTTTCCCCCTCCTTTTCTTTTCAATAAGAAATCAGACTTTGTGTTCTTCATGCAATCCGTCTACAAAAGACATTATTGGACAAGGTAATAAAGACAGAAACTTAATCAGGACCTTTTAGCTCAGCATTTTTGATAAATGTGAACGTTTAAGAATCTGGTATTGCTGATATCCAATGATCATTTTCATTTTTTCTAAATTTGATGTCCAATCCTCCATTTTTCTTATATGACGAATCAGCCTTAGAAAAAAAAGAAAAAAGTAATGAGATGTTTTAAACATTCATTTTATCAATACAAAGTTGACAGACATTTTTTTAAAATGTGGTTTAATTTTAATTTACAAGGGTTTATCTGGCAGAGGTTTCAAATGCTTACAACTCGCATTGGAACGTCTGTACTGAAAACGTGGGAAGTTTAGATGTCATGTTCTGTGTAGAAATCTATTGGTGCTAATCATGTCATCTCATAATGAAGATCATCTCTCTACATTGAACGTCACATTTTTTTGCTGAATTCTGTACTTCTTTGAAGAATGGAAGGACATGGAGATACTTAATAAAAGATCTTTTTTAACACTGAGGAAAACTATGAGAACCATGCAGACTGAAATGATGACATTTTTGTTTGTTTGTTTTACAATAGTCATGAAAGAAGGCACAGTTATAGTGAGAACCAAATTCAGCTTTCTTGCTTTATTTTTACATTTTTCACAACACAGCAAGCATTCTTGAATGATTTCATTTCCATTTTGAGTCTGTAAGAATACAATCTATGAATACACCAAATGATAGAATGTCTGTATTCCATTTTATGATTGCTTAAAAGTGTTAAAATTACTTAAGAGTAATCTCAATCTCTTACTGTATCATTGCTCTTGATGATACAGAATGGTTATTGTTGTTTTGGTTTATTTGTATTCATCAAGGACATCACATAGTAATTTGTTTTGTTCATTCATTCATTATTCATTCATCATTGTTTTGTTAATTCTGTCTATGACAGGACTTGAAAGGGTAAACTATTGAAATCCTCTGTACATAATTCTTTGTATCCATTATGGCTGCATGTACATAACTTTAGTTTTGTTGATTGATTGATTGATTCATTGATTGATGGATTGTCTGGGTGACTGCCATGTTTTATTTATTTCACAGTTATAATGATCCATGATGAAGAAATGATGTGTTTTGTATAAGTTCTTTACAGATACAAATAAAAATGACACATGTTTTGACAATGATATAAAAGACTATGCGTTGTTGCTTCTTAAGTCTGGTTGTCCTTGCTGTTCCCTGCCATGGATGGAGTTATTCACTCTTGTCGGCCAATGAAATGGCAGTGACAGCCTAGTTCTATTTTTATGAATGTGTGTGACTGTCTGAGTCTTGAGTTGTTCAGCTGGTTTGTGTGTGTGCGTGTGTGTGTTTTGGGGTGGGGGTGTCCATAGAAAATGTTGTAGGTTCTGAGGTGTGTTTTTCACATTGCAATGTTGCTAATGTGTTACTTATGGAAATAAAACAGTAGCCCCCCCCTTAACAACAACAAATTATAACAATGATAGCTGAATGTAGAATATCACATTTCCTCTCCCCACAGCAGGCTCATTGCGTTTTACAATATTCTTCCCATGACGGACCTGATTGTTCCTAGCACTAGCACCATCTCAGAGGCATACTTGATTAAAAAGAAAAATGATAATATACGCCAGGCACACTGCTTAGCGGTGAAATGTGGATGTTACAGATAAAGAGAAACAACTAGTAAATTGTCATACTATCCTACAAACCAATGTAGTTATTCCCCTTTAATAATATTACATTTAAATAACAGACATTTTCTGATCTGATTCTCTGAATTCCGTGTATAATTTCCCCATGGCACAAACTTGCTGCACTCAGACTGTAGAGTTTGTGCATGAGTTTGTGTCCCTCAGTGACACCGTTCTGGTCATGTAAGAGGTGGGACCTGCATATTAACATCAGTCACTGATATAACAATGGGGGTGGAGAACCATTATATAAATTGCTCACACAACCCATGTCCAAAAATACATGTATCCAACACTAGGAATAGGAATTCTAAATGGTCCCCTGCTTGGAAACCAATCGAGCTCTTGAAGAAACTCCAGTTGAGTGTTGTGCCACCACATGGGCCTGATACAGTCGAGCTAGTCTACCTCTGGGTAGCAGTAGAAGTAGAAGAGCAGTCGCTTGGCTGCACTTTAAGTTAATTTAGTTTATCAATTTCTGTAGGTCTTCAACTATGTAGTACATGTAGTAGAAGTAGAAGAGCTATCGTTTGTTTCACTTTTAGTTTTGTCTACAAAGTTCTGAAGGTCTTCAACTAGGTAGTACATGTAGTAGAAAAGTAGAAGAGCTATCGCTTGGCTACACTTTAAGTAGTTGATTTTGTCTATCAAGTTCTGTACCAAACAGTAACGCTCTAACAAACAATAATCAAACAAGCAACAAACAAGAAGAACCAAGAGTGAGTCAATCAGTTGTTGAGCAGAATATTTCACATTTATTATAGTAATTGTTATAGGTAATGAGTTGGCAATACAAGTCATATAATAATGGTAAATCAGCATGTCTAGGTAAAGACTATATGAAAGAGGTCATTCTCCATCCAGACCGTAGTGCTAGAGTAAATCAGACGTCAGAGCCAATGAGAAGCAAGCTAGAAGGTAAGAAGACGCAGTAGCCAGGTCAAATGTTTAAGTACATTCAGAGAGGAAGTTAATTCAGGGAAGAAAAAAAAATGTTCGTGAAGAAAAGAAAAACTCCATCCAAATAAACAGTAAGAAGTAGCAAAGTATCCAGCACATTCTCTCTAAAACAGACCTTAGAGTAATTAATGCATCTTCAAAGCAATTGTTGAGAATTAAAATGAGGACCAAATCAATCATGCAAATGAAATAAAACATGGAAATGGAAGAGACATGTTAACAAAATAAAATAAAATAAAATAAAATAAACGGAAAAACAAAAAGTTTGAGTGTGATCAGCTTTGAGAACAAACTAAACAAGTACATTGTGTTCGACACAGATTTCACATCAGCATTGAGTGGGACAAAGCAGCAACTTGTTAACCCAGTCTGGTAGTATACTAGTAGTAGTATTATGGATGTAAAGACTACATGGGAAGACTGTCTTGGGGAATCCGTGGTTCATGTTGTAATGCTGGGCCTACCTAATAATAATAATAATAATAATAATAATAAGAGCCTATTTATAGAGCACATGTTCTCACCCTACAGCAAGCTCAATGCAGGATCTTTCCCACAGATAACACTAACATTGCAGCAGATAGCAGTTTAACTCATCTCTGTGAGACTTCATTCAGACAAAGGTGTCTTTTCTTCTTACTTCTTGTATAGTATAGTGTTCAAACATTAAAAAAAAACTACAGTATGGTGGTGCTATGGCAAAGTCTAAGCATCAGGATGTAACAAGAATGTGATCGACAAACTTAGGCATACAAACATCTAAATAAGTTTTCATCTGATAATCAGATCTTGAGGGAGAAACTATCTTCTTTCTTCACATTGGCATACAGCTTGTAAAATAATAATAATAATAATAATAATAATAGCCAGTTTATAAAGCGCATTGCCTCAATCTGCAGAAATCTAAATGCCCTTTACAGCACAGTAAAATCTGTCGTATTCTTTGCAACAACCAACTTCCCCCGAAAGGCTGTTGTTTCTTCATTAAAAAAAATTTACAAGACTTCACCTTTCATTTATAGATACCATCAGGCCAAAGATCAAGATAAAAACAAACTCGTACGATTTCATAAAACAAATTTTAACAAGGAGAAATACAACAGAGAGAGAGAGAGAGAGAGAGAGAGAGAGAGAGAGAGAGAGAGAGAGAGAGAGAGAGAGAGAGAGAGAGAGACAGACTGTGTGTGAGTGTACAAACACTGATGCCACTATTGATTCAAAAGTAGTATTTCAACAAGAGCTACCATACTATTGCACAATTGTAAGAATCCACTACATACGTGTTATGTTGAGTAAACGAGGAGAAGAAGAAGAAGTGTTATGTCCCTGGCAGTCAATTCATACATTTCAACCTATGCCATGATCACAGACACATTTCCACACAATATTTCCTACTTTTAGAGAATCGACACTATTAAATCTCGACTCGACCTTTGGAATCTTTTTCTACTTTTCAGCTTCCCTTCTATCACCACAACTTCTGCTTCCATGTAATAGGATCACTGAAGGATGTACATTTATTGACAACTAAAGTCTTCCACCATCATGTACAAACATTATTTGACTTATACACTATTGTACTGTCATGCATCATATTTCGTTTATGTTGATGTAGTCCAACATGTGTGGTAGTATTATACTCCTTTACATGTACTCTGTTTAAATTGTATTGCTAACAAACGGCTCATACCAAATTTCCATGATTAGATCGATAAAGTGTATATTGTCTTTTCTTATCCTATCTTATACCAATGCTACTCACTTCTTTAACTAGTGAGAATGTTTCCTTGCTTTCATTCTCTTTCAAATACTCAACAACAAAATTGCACACGACAGTCACGATAAAACAGGGGGGGTTAATAGTGACAGCCTGTAAGGAAATACATGAGGAAAGTTATTTCAATAACAATAACATGATATAGGAATCATAGGCAGGAGACAAAAGATTTGGCCATATACGTAAAAATGAAATGTATCAGGAAAGTGAAGAGTTTGAGTGTACACCCTTAGCGACACAATATCATCATAAAAGAGGTGGTGGTACCTACATCTTAATGTTAGTCTCTGATACGATGGGGCAGACAGCCATATAAACTGCCAACATGGCCCGTATCCAAAATGCCCCACAGATAGGATTCGAAACCGGGTCACCCGCAAGGAGTCCTAGCGTGCTAAATGTGTTGACAGCTCGCCACTGCGCAAGCATTTCTTCTGTATGGAGAAGATAATGAACAACGCTACAGTGACTCTTTCACTTTCAGTTTTAGTTTACAGAAGAACCTGCCTGCAATGCTGATTACTAAATTACAGTGGTCATACTGGATAAGTCTGCGGGCATGAAAAGGGCATTAGAATAGCAATCAGAACGAAGATAAAGAAGTTTGTAATTAAATAAAGTGGTGAAGAATGATCCTAGGCATGTTGTGTTGATACAGACATACAAGAGTTGTAAGGCATTTTTAGTTCTGTGATCTCCTTAGAGACCATGCAAGGTGAAAACATTAGAATTCATTTTCCTGTTTTGCCTGCACCAGGGATCAGCTTCAAGATCGAATAAACTTGTGCAATTTTCTATCTGAAGAATAAAAAAGCCAACTTGTGTAAAATACAGCTAACAAAGACAATCAGCGAGCATGTTACATGGTTCGCTTCACTGCATTCCAATGAATTCAGTGGTCAGTAACTTCTTTCTGTTTAAACGTTTGGCCCCAAAGTTATGTCCACAGAAAAAGATAACATCTGATTATTGGTAAAAGAATAAGTTGACAATCTAAAGGAAATGGTTCTCAAAGCAACAAAACAAAACATGATTATATGATGTAACCTAATCAGCAATGATTCACTGGTGGTAACAGAAACAACTCAAATAAATCTCACCAACGGAAGACGATAATGAATCACAATCACTTGTCTCATCAAGGAGTAACATATACATTACAAGGGCTGTAATATTAAAATAATCAGTACGAATCAAACCAGGCAGAATGAGTGATGCAACAACAGTAAAGGCCTCTAGATCAGCTAGCATTGGTGATCACACTACTCCCTGACGGTAGACAAAAAGAATCCCCCCCAAAAACAGAAAAAAAACACAAAATGAAAAAGATTAAAATAATGTTCAATCTACAAGTGTTGAAGATGCCATGGAGTCTGATGGTTGTCAAACAAAAGTAGTTGTGGATCCTCTCAGATGTCTATGTGTAAGGCACAAAGGCAATCGCCATCTAGAGATTGTTGGGCACTCACAAGGGAGGCAAGGGGTGGTGGGGTTGTTATCATACCACCACAGCAGGGCTGACAAGTTGTCTTTCTTCTTTTCTATATTCCAAGAAAGTATGTACTACAAAGACTGTTCGTTGAGAAAATAATGATTAAAAAAAAATAGAAGAAGAGAAATTTAAATCATTCCATTCCCATAAAGAATTTTTTAGAAAGAAAAAAAAAAGAAGAAAAAAGAAGAGCCTCAATCCGACTATGTTACCCATACAAAAACTGAGTGTCCAAAATATGGAAAGGAGTTGTTCATAGTGAAAACTGCAATATTGGTACAAGAAGAAAAGTGAAGACAAATTAAAGGTAAACCTGACAATAAATCATAAGAATAAGATCACACTCATAAGATAAAAGCCTACGTCATATTTTGGCTGTTTGGTGAAGGTGAAAGGAAGAGCAGGGCCCACTTGGTCAGATTTCTAGTCAGATTTCAAAGTGCTTCATCTGTCTGCGTGTACAAAACAACTGCTATTTCCAGATACAAAGTTTTTTCTCATTTTCTAAAAATGGCTTAAAATGACGAAGGCAATTATCTTATGAGCATGACGAAAGCTTTTAACAGACCAGGAGCACATTTTGTTTGGCTTGTCTTGACATGGTGCATATGTGACTAACTCTAGGATCCCTCATAATCTAAGCAGCAGTGTTAAGCAAAAGAAAAACCCAGAAAAAAACACAACATAGTATAAAGCATGTTATATCCTTGAAGTGTTTTTCAGCATGTTATTGAGGTGTGGAAGAACAAATAAATATGACGTAACTTGTAATCTAAGAGCATTTATAATCGTTTGAAAAATACATTTCCATGACAAAGTCATACCAGCAAAGCATCAGCTTCATTTGTATTATCATAGGTGTATCTGTAAAAGAAACAAGAAAAGTCTACGCCCCTGTGTATCAGTTTGGATATACTGGTAATCCCCAAATTGATATTTTGTCTCAAAGCTACATCATCTGCTCCTTGGAAGGCCACTCTGGAAGGTTGAAGACAAACATCTACAGAAAAGGTAAAAACTTTCTTGTGCCGGAGCCGCATATAGACCTCATGTTGGGGAAATCTTCTCAATGGAAATAATGTTCGAGATGAGGAAGGAAAGCAGTCTTAAAATGAATGTGATATACACCTGGATGGGCCAGCTGACAGTACTGGCAAGAAAACAAAGAGGTCTGCCATCATGTGTTACCGGTTACATGTGTGCGTGAATCTGGTTATGGAATAATGTTTAAGAAAAGACAAAAAAGAAAGTAAAAAAAAAGACAGACAAAGGAAACCTGACTAAACCAAAGCCTACCTTTGAGTCCTCTGACAAATTTCAATATGTTGGCGTTTGTTCACATTGTGTACTTATTGTAAATCAGTAAATCATACAGTTAAAACCAGTGTTGGGTATTTGCTACTCTGCCACATGGAAGACCAGCCACTAGACAAGTTGTTTTTCTACCAAGTAATAGTATACCAATACTTGCCTGCATGATGTGTTTCCAGAAACGTTTCTTACAACATGACAAAGAAAAGAAAAGTAATGTCTCTAAAATCAAATCTCACTTTTGACTATTTCATTGAAAGCCAAATTAGACAGCTCATGTTCCTCAATAAAATAATGGTGTTAAAAAGTCTTGAAACAAAGAGTGGTACCCGGCACCCAGTCATAAAACATGCTCTCAGTCTTTGGAACATTTCATCCCTTGGTTTTGTGTGCTTTCAGTTTGATGGCCTACATGGTTAAAACAGAGTTCATCATCAAAAGCTGAGATTCATGATGGTACAGACTGGGTAGGTAGGCCTACTCTCTGAGGTAATGGAATACAGTCAGACATTCCTAAAACATGAGAGAGGGGAGGAGGACAAGTGAGGTCCTGAGGTTGACAAACATTGAAGGCACAGCATGACTAAAAACTGTAACAAATCTTTGCATGAGGCTACCACAAGGCAGGTCTAGTGTCTGGGCCCAGGTAGGCGAGGATCCATCTAGGATCTCGGAGAGCTCTGCAACCACTCCCTGCCTGGAGGGACATGTCTCATACAGGTCCTCAGATAGCATTACAGCACTGCTCGGACTAACTTCATTAATGCCAATTTATTATTACCATTTACCTTACAGGTGTTCGTTATATCTTTTATAATAAAAGCTGATTTACATATAGTGCATTTTCTCTCTCTACAGCAAGCTCAATGCGTGTTACAGCATAGTGTTATCTATGTCTTGAGCTTTACATAATCCCATCCCTTAAAATGTACTTGCCCTATCTAAAACTAAAAAATGTTGTATTCTTTATTCAGTATTCTTTTTGACATCCTAGTCGAAAGGAAATTACTTGTTCACATTTAAAATGGACATAGTAGGCCTACATTTTGAAAGTCCCAGAAATTTTAAATCAGTTGATCATTATAATTGAGCTCTTGAATTAAAACAGAAATTAGAGGAAAAAATAACAAACTCAGAGCAATATTCTGAAATGTATGAAATCAAGTTTAGAAATTTGAAGAAAAAAAAAGGAGACCATTTATTGAACCTGTACATTGTTATAATCTGAAGTTGTGGACATGGCTTCTACTGGCTGTGTAGAAATCTAGTGTATCATTTCCTTTGACTACACCAAACTAATAATAATAATAACTGGTTATTTATACCGCACACTTACCCCACACAAATAATTCTTTAACACCCCTATGCTTCCCACTCTTCAACATAAATCATTGTATTCAAACATTAAAAGAGAACAAAAACAAAATCATCAAGGGGGGAGGAGGTGTGTGTGTTAAAAGGTCAAATCAGCAGCCAGGTATGACTATGGGCTGTGAAGCCGGTCACAGAATTATTTCATAAAGATAAAATCATCAGTTTTAAAAAACATGGTATTCCTTGTACTTCAAGACGTCATTTGCTATTCTATCAATCAAGGGTGTAATCATTCAGCGTTGACATGTATATATACATTAGTACCAACAACAACAACAGAAAAAAAGGTAAGTTTCTATTTTTGCCAAGGTTTCCGATCGATTCCTTTACTCTTGGGTAAGTGCTGCCACTTGCAGTCATTGCCGAATGTGCAGCCAGTCGTCCGCCAGAAATAACACTGGTCTCCGTTGACTGGGCCCGATTGTTTGGGAGTATTCCGCACATTGCTGCAACAGACAAAGTAGATGGACAGTAAGTTCATGTTGTAGACAGACTTGACTCTTTGTGTAGCATTGCTGCATGAATATCATCAAAAAAGAAAAGAACAAAGAAAAGCCCCCCCCCCCCTTGTAAAAAAACAAACAAACCAAAACCAAACAGAAACTCAGTATCAAGTGGCATCAAGTAAGACATAATCAGACAGGGTCATTTATTCCGAGAACTGACTACATGTACTTCCCAATCACTGCTTCAATATTAGAGTACATGTTGCATTGTGCCTAGAACGTTTTCCAAATTACATGAAGTACAGAACATCAGAGGAGAATATGAATAGACTTTGTTGGTTTGAGTTTTACACCCTTAGTAACACAAATAGATCTTATAAGAGGTGGGAGCTACATTTCAACATCCCTCTCTGATGATAGGACACAGGGTGGACAGCCATACAAACTGCCCACACAACCCACATCCAGAATTCCCATCAAAGGAATTAGAACCTAGGTCGCCTGCTCTGAGACCAAATGCATTAATGCATAGTTCCCGTACTATGTGGCTAACAAGAATCTAACACAACCCTAACTGACACAGAGACAACATTGGATATACATGCAGCTACAGACACAGGATTGATAGGGACATTGGGGAAGGGGGGAGAAAACTAAAGAAAAACACAACAACTAAATGATAAAAGAAAACACATTGATGTAACAAAAGCTATGCAGATTTGAGAATGTATTTTGTTTGCCTATACACTGTACATATAATTTTGCTGTATACAGTTAATCAACTGAAACAATGACAAAGGAGAAAATTCACAATGAGTTGTATTAGTAAGAAATGGAAGGAACTTTTCAACATACAAAAATAAAAAACAGCAACAGTTTTCAGAGGGTTCTCTTAAAGTTACAAACTGGCAAATACACACACAAAGCAAAATAAAGATCTTGAAGTATGGCAACATTTTCTACACACACCATACTTGGCCTCGAAACACAAGATGAGAAAATGTGTTAAATGTAAATTGGCTATTATGTGTTACGTGATACGAGACAAATACATTACTTTCTGTACAAACAAGGAGCTAGAAATACTACGGCAAATTTCCCTGAGAGTGAGAGGGGAGCGAAAAGAATTACAAACACACAAAAATAATAGGAGGTACTCTGCAGAAACAACAACCAATGCCAGGTTTGAAGTCCGACAACAAACTATATAACTGTCATAATAAACACATACACGACACATTGAATCATGCAGGGCTGTGGATCAAATTGTAATCTTTTCCCTGACAAACTGCGGAGCTTCTATATAAAATAACACATTTATTTCAAAGCTCTATGAGGTTGACATTTGCCAGTCTAGCTATCTTTTGCAGCTGTACACTTGAGTCAACAAAGTGATACACTAAAACTCAAAGTTAAAACCAAAAACCTATTTGTTAATCAATGAATAGTTTAAAAACTGAACTTAGCATCATTATCATTACCAGTGTGCATCTTCTTTTATCTCCCTACTCCCTGATGTTTCAGCTGCTTGTCGCGTTGTGCCACAACTAACATTGTACAGATTTCTCCACCATCCTCCAATATCCCACAACCCCCTTCACCACTCCCCAGCCACATGACAATGTAGCATCAACACATCTAAGAACACATTGACATGACGTCACAGCCAAAGGCTCAAGGTAGGATTCACATGCAGCTTCTGGTTCTAGGACACAACAAGTTTTTTTCAAAAGATAAACACAAATACAGAGTAAATAGTATAAGAATCCGCCGAATTCCAGTTAATCATGAATCCGCATCGGGCCCAAAAATTGCTTGAGCTGGTAAACACAGATACGTATCGAACTGTAAATTGTTACTGGTGAGTACAACTGTTGTTTGCTGTTGTTACACTGTTGTTATGAGATTATTACTATATTATAAATTCAGGTTTCAATGCCAAAGAGAGGCTAAAACGATAATGCTTAAAAATCGTTTTCTGCTAAATGTCTTGGACCACACAAACTTCTGTGATTGGGTTCATTTCCCACTGAGAGCCCTGATAAAATACATTCTGAGTATTTAGCTAACAGGCTCAGGACTGGAAAGGATGGCAGATTCTTGATGGTGGCCATGCTCCACAAGAGGTTCAGAGTGGAAGTGAGTAAGCATTTAACTCTCTTTGACTTCACAAGCCCACTTGACTTGACTGTACAAAGAGTCAAGCCTAAAACAGAATTCTGTGATAACAAGAAAACTTCACAGAAAGCTCAGATTCTCCAGAATCCTGGAGCGTCAAAGGTCAAAGGTTGAATACAGTCATGCAACACTTCTCACAGGGATTCCCCGCTCCCCTTCTCTCTCATCTCATTGGGAAAAAAAAGAGACTTGTATACTAGATGTCTGAGTCTTAAAACAGTTAGTTTAATACAACAAAAGCATTTTGTTAATAATGATGTACACATTTCAAACTGATGTTTTAAAAAGAGTTGTTGCAACTTTCCAAATAGAGCTTAGCTTGTACAAAGGGTTTAAAACTAGAACATTTAGTGATTATGGAATACAGACACACATAAAGACAAAGACATGCTACACTTGACAACAGTAAAAGCAAAAACACAAATAAAGCAATGGAGGTTTGCACTTCAATTTATGGTTATATGGTTATATAATTTGAAGCCATGTAGAAAAACAATCGTATTTTGTGTTCAGTTTCTGTTTTAGTACTTGTCTATTTCTATTTGGAGGAGGCAGAAATGTTTGTATTTTCTTTATTGAGACACGCCACAGCCCATTAAGAAGTGCAATATAGCGTGTGATGCCAGTAATTCTCAAACCTTGCTATCTGTTGGGGCCCTTTGTTCCACGAGGAATCAAGAGGCATAAGTCGAGTTAGTCAGTTAACATTCCACTGGAAGTGTAATAATGCTGTCTTTACAACACATGTAGGTGTCCTACTTGATGGATAGAAGACTACACAAGCCCAGAGTCCCACCCGCCCCGCCACATCCACTCCCATGGCTTAGAGAAGAGAAGAAAACAACAATGAAAAGGAAGAAAGGGTTACCTATGCGCCAGCACTGAGACATCGTGTGTGCTCAGTGAAGCATTTTCTTGTGGGGGCGCCTTGGATAGACACACGTGGTGCTCGCAGTCAGATTTACAGCTACAAACTTCTCAACCAAACTCATCATCATTCACATAGTGGTCTTAGCGGGATCTATTGGGTTTGCACTAAGTATTGCTAAGCTTTTAGTCTTTTTCCAAAGGAACAATTCACAAGTTTGCAGTATTCTACTGAAAAGTTTATCTACTAGAGGAGAGAAATGTCTGCCAAATTCTAACGACAAGAAAGTAACATAGACGTGACACAAAACACAGATAGGATGTTGACTAGACATGATGACACATCAACCCTTTTATACAGAGATTGTTGTCCTCTGAAATTAACAGAACAAAACATGTCAAGGTCCCTCATCCAATCAGCATAGTTTCACTTATCAGTTGGCTTCACTTTTTGTATAAGACTATGCTTTGCTCTAAAGTGAAGATTAAAACCTTAGCTTTTTTTTGTATGCTAACTTTTTGATGACCATGCCACAAGCATTTGAATCCTTTGGATTTGTTATTACTTTTAGTGAAAAGGCAAAAGCAGTCTACTTCTTTCCCCTTCTTCTACTTCACATATACATTTTAAGACAACTATTAATACATCTCAAGTGCTCACAATTTGCACAAATGTTGGACAAAGACATTTGTAGATTCAGAGTTTCTATCTTTCTTGTGGAGTGCAAAACATTGACCTCCAAAAAGCATTGCATATCATAGCAGAGAGAGAGAGAGAGAGAAAGAGAGAGAGAGAGAGAGAGAGAGAGAGAGTTAGAGAGAGAGAGAGAGAGAGAGAGAGAGAGAGAGAGAGAGAGATAGAGAGAGAGAGAGAGAGAGAGAGAGAGAGAG
>JAUELK010042026.1:0-13280 GCA_031471215.1 Gastropteron pacificum | reverse complement strand
AGACAGAGTGTTGTATCGCAGGAGGGTTCAAGAGGCAACGTCCTGCAAGAGGACTGGCTGATACAGAAGAAGAAGAATTAACAGTTGCCATGTCATCATGTGTTCACTTTAACAACTTTGTCGTTCATCTTTTACTTTTACAGTTTTTCATTTGTATTTATTTTGTCCCTTCTCATAGACTTTGCTTGTTTATTTGCTCAGCCTTTGGCTGCAGTCACCAAAGAGCAGCTAGCCAAATATACCATGCATACAGTACAAACCAATTATATTTAAATATTTTTCAATTACAGAAATGTTCTTTCAATATAAATGTTGTACTTGATAATTTCTTTTATTTTTATATCAATTTCTGCCTACTCTGTTGTTATATTGGCATGCTTCTTATGGGTAGCTTCTTGGGGAAACCCAAAACCCATCAACATGTAGGTGGTTGAAAATGTCCGCTAACAGTAACAGTTAACATATCAGTTCTTTATTAGTCTGCATACTAATAGTAATACTAGTATTATGAGCGTAAATAGAAGCATATTGCTCCTCAACAGAAAGAGAAAAGAAAAAAAAAACCCTCAAACAATTACTACATACATGTTGCTTCAAAGATTGTGACCAGCCCTGAAGAAACACTAGCCTTAGCTCTTTAGTCTATGCTGGGTTGTTATTTCCAGACTTTTGTTTGTATTCCTTTATTTTCTTCTTTTGTTTGTTTGTTGTGTTTTGACCTTGTTGTGGACTTTTTAAAGGTGGGTATGATTGGACTTACCTTTTGAATATTGTAAGGGTTCAGCCATAATAGCGAGGCTGTCAGCAATGACCAACCGCTAAGAGATCTTTAACATGTGCAACATGTACTGGGAGTTTATTGTCCTTATCCAAAAAGACCAAGGTGCTATTATATGTACATGTAATTATCAAAGATATCTCAGTCTCAGGGTTGTTACACAGTGAAATGTGAGGAGAGACAATACGATACCTTAGCCAAACACAGAACACTTTACCACTGATGTATTTTTGTGCCCAATAAATTGGTTTAATTTGTCTTATACTTATTAAATGTACATAATCTGAAACATACTTAAACTTAAATGACATGTGTTTATGTTTTTAAAGTTTTGCATGTTCATATTTTTACATGGATTAGGTTGAATAGAAAACAACATAAAGTGAAGATGTATCTTCGGTCAGTCCTTTGTTTATTTTATGATACATGATGTATGTGTATGTAATTGTTTCTGTTGAGCTGACCATAGTCAAGCAAGGTCCTAGAGTCATACATGTAACATGTAGTCGTATTGAGAATTTTCTGAATTCTTCCAAAACAGATAAAATTGACCTGTTGTCCTTGTTAACGGTCACAGTTTGAAATACATCTTTCGCCATCATTATCACAAAATCATCATTGGGAATTCAGAATATTTGGTCAGTGTTGTTATTGGAAATTTGTTTAAAAGGCGCTTTGTTTACAAAACATTGCAGATCCCATGCATTCTACATGAATGAAGGCAAATGATAAAACCAAGTGGCGATGGAATGTGATACAAAGTCTTTCAGGCTTAGATCAAGATGTAGGCATCATGTATGTATGTTCATGTTTGCAAGTAGAATGAGAATAAAACGGGGCAGCAACACAATTGATAATGAAATGTAGATTAGATTAGATTAAAATCTAAATAGATTCATTCATATGACGGTTTCGTCGGCAGAATGGGAACTTGAACTTCCTGCTTCCTTGACAACAAACCGTTGTTCGTCGATGTTCAATAGTAAGAATTCAGACAATGTCACCTTGTCATGCACATAGTTTAATTGTTTACCAATTGTTATAAAATGGTTACGTATTCTAATTACTACACAAAGCAGAATGAAACTGAAAGAGGAACTTTTGGTGCAGTATTAACAGAGGAGATCTGCTTTGAAGTTCAAGGTTTGCCTCTTATTTATATACATGTAGAACAAATACGAATAGTAAGTAGTAGGCCTAGTAGTGATGGAGGAAGTTCATGACGCGTTTAATCCCAACTTAAAAATGGGTTTAAATATGCAAAGAAAAGGTGAAAATTGTGTAGCAAAATGATTGTGATCTTGTCAAATGACACATTACATACAAAGTACATGAAAGGACAAAAGACAATTCATTTATCTATAGTGCTTATACTTATTATATAGGCCACCGTTGGCCCATGCCATAATGAAAACTATGACGATTTCCTTGAGGCCACCCTTTTGACATTCAAATAATTCTATACAATTCTTTTACAATCGATATAGGCCTAGCCTAATCTGCAATTGGTTCTAATGGTTTACTCAAAATTAGGCCTACACAATTCTCGAAATCAGATAGTAAAAATGGTAGTCAGATATTGCGTTGTTAAAATACCCATCCCAGCCCACCGCCCGCCACCGTTGGCCTCAATGGAAATCGGTGTGGTTTACATTATTATGTGGGCCACCGGTGGCCTTCTCAACCTCTTGGGATTGGGAGGCTTCATGGTAGTGCTGCCTAGTCAGCGTCCACACCAACATACTGACACTGACAAGATCTTTCATTGTCTATAGTAGGGTACCCCTTTTACACTTCAATAAATTGAGTGAGAAAATCGTGACAAAGCACTTTTTCTAGGAGTGCACCTGGTGTTGGATATGAAAATATGTGTTCTCTCAATCGAGTCTACACACCCTCAATCCGGACACAGGACATTTGACTTGAAAGGCTAACAACCAACATGCTGACCACTGGACCACAATTTCGATAATTCAAGAAACATTCACTAAAATTAAAATAAAATACAGAATTATAATCCATGGTCAACTTGGAAGGTTGTAGTTGTACATATACATACTTATACATTGTACATGGTTTCTGGTCAAAACATATATTGACCCACAAAAGAAACACAACAACTCGTTGAGACAACACAGTTGTGTAGCTTGAATAGACAATAGTGGGGTCCGTAAGGGATTTTTGATGCAAAACCTTCTAAAAACACCAAATGTGGCACACATGTCCAGGTCATACTCTATCGATTTTTGATGGGCGCCAAGAAAACTGACTTCCGGGGGCCGCCATATTGGCAAGATCCAATATGGCCGCCGAAGGGTAGGAGAGAAATCACAGATATAGATCTAGAAAGACAAAATGCATGTGCAATACATCTTTTCAGGGGGCTCCATAGCCAAGGAATCCAATACCCACATCGTCTTCTAAATTTCAAGCCATTTGTACCTTCAAGGTCAACATAAAGGCCATCTAGGGTAAAACCTGCACATTTTATTGTCTATTTCGTTGTTACTTTGAAACATTGTTTCTAATTCTTCTAAAAGCACCATGTTGTTAAGATAATAATCTTCTGATTTCTGATGGGCGCCAAGAAAATCAACTTCCGGGGCCGCCATATTTGCATTGTCAAAAATGGCTGTTAGTCGAGAGATATGATATGACAGATAGAAATCCACAAATGCAATTATCATGTGTAATACATCTTTTCAGGTAGTTTCTCGGTCAAGGAATCCGATTCTCGCATTATTTTTACAATTTCAGGCCATTGAACCACTGGAAGTCACTATTAAGGCCACATGGCCATAATTTATACGTTTAATTGTCTCTTTCATTATCATATCGGGACATTGGCGCAAAATATTCTAAAAGCACCAAATTTGGTCAACATGTTATCCAGACAATGCTCTTTTGATCTGTGATGGGCGCCAAGAAAAACGACTTCCGGGGCCACCACATTTCAAATTCAAACATGGCTGCTAGTTGGATAGGGTAAAATCACAAAGGTAAAAAGACATGAAACGAACCCAAACAAAACAAAAGACAAAATGCATGTGTAATACACCTTTTCATATGAGAAAGGGATCAAGAAATCAGATCTTTATGTCATTTTTACAGTTTGAGGCCATTGAACCGCTCAAGAATATAGGTCTGTTGGGGTGAAACATGTACATTGTATTATTTCATCACAATACTGACTGAGACATTGGCTTAGACTCTTCTAGAACCACCAAATTAGATTTGCATGTTGTCCAGATAACAATTCTGATTTCTGACAGATGCCAAGAAAAACTTCCGGGTTCGCAAAAATTCAAAGTAATCAAAGTCCAATATGGCTGCCAATAAGGCAGGACTGAAATCACAAAAAGCTAACCAGAGGAAAAGTCAATAAACATTAATGTGTGATAGATAGTTTCGTGGAATTTTCTGCTAGAGGATAAATATAAATGCGGAAATAGTAACAGAATCTGACTCATTGATCCGAAAAAACATAAACAGATGTATTACACATGATCATTGTCTTTCTGTTTTGTTTGCTTTTTGTGATTTCAGTCCTGCCTGGTTGGCAGTCATTTTGGACAATGCCAATATGGCGGCCCAGGAAGTTGCTTTTCTTGGCGCCCATCAGGAATCAGAAGATTATTATCTTAACAACATGTGTGCTAAGTTTGGTGCTATTAGAAGAATTAGAAACAATGTTTCAAAGTAACAATGAAATAAAATGTACAGACTTTACCCCAAATGGCTTTTATGTTGACCTTGAGGAGACAACTGGCCTCAAATTGAGAAAGCGATGTGTGTATTGGATTCCTTGGCTATGGAGCCCCCTGAAAAGATGTATTGCACATACTTTTTGTCTTTCTAGATTTTTTTCTCTGATATCTCTCCTACCCCTTGGCGGCCATATTGTATCTTGCCAATATAGCGGCCCCGGAAGTCAATTTTGGCGCCCATCAAAAATCGAAGGAGTATTGCCTGGACTACTTGTGTGCCAAATTTGGTGCTTTTAGAAGGTTTTGCATCAAATGACCCTTTTTGTGCCCTTACGGACCCCACTACAGCTACAACAAGCAAGAAAACAAAAATTAAAAACAAAATCATGATTTATCAACAAAAGCAATTAGTCTATTGATGGTGGCATTGGTGATAGCATCAATTTGTCCCAAACACGTCGGATGCTGTTCTGAAGTTACAGTGCTGTCGTAGATCTGAGTTAAAACTTGTCTTACTGAAGTCACACGAGGCTGTGCACTCCTTGGACTGTCTGTTGTAGTGCCATTGGCTTGGAATCTTCTCCATGACCGACAAGCGGTTGCAACAATAAAATGGTTGTCCGCAGCCTGCAGACACCCAACTGGCCTCGCTTGGTCTCTAGCGTTTAGACGTCACATCGCTCGTGGCGCTTACTGCTGATACTGACAGTATCACAGTGGCTTTGGATACCCACCTGGGTGATGAACACAACTTACTGAGAAAAATAATTACGCTCTTTTCTTTCTGATCTTTTATCTGAAAATCTGATACATTTTCATTAAGTACCCCCCTTGAACTTGAACTGAAATAAAATTGGAAGTACTCATCATTCACACTGTACTTCATTTAACAAGGGTGTGAAAAAAATGAACTTTTGATAAGTTTTTCTAGCAAACTTCAAGGAAAGTTTTGTGCATGGTGGTATATGTTGCATTTCTTTTGTGGGTCAGTAAAATATTGTACATCCGAAAACTGTCACAGAATAATTGTGAATCTTCTGTTCATATCAAAGGCACTTAGTATTGTGTAAATGGCTATTCACTGGCCTTGTTGAAACTTACAGGAAATACATGTGTCACTAGTTGTGTTTTGTTTACAGTAGACTACAAGTACTTGATTGAAGCGGAAAGCACTACACACAAGATTATTCAACTCATTAATTCCTTTTGTAAGAACAAAGATATTTCAAAATTGATACAGCAATATACTGGCTGTGTACATAACTTCTAATTTGAATTCTGTCTGATTGACGAATGCATTGAGTTTGACCATTCCTAATTTGACCAAATAAGTGATACATCTCATTTCCTCAAAACCGTGCTTAATATGACTAAGGAACTAATGTAATACTATGTATCATGTACATAAGTAGACAAAAGCAACAAGAACTGTATTTAGAAGAAATATTAGTACAACTGGTGCCAAATTTGTGTTGCTTGTTTATTTAATCAGGGTATCACAATGCAAACATATTTTTAAAGTTATAAACATAATATAATATCTATTATTATTATTATTATCATCATTATTAATATTAGGGGCTGCTCAAATATGTACTCTTACACCTTGAGGGAGGGGGCATTGTCTTTGTAAGACCTTTATATGTTCTTTGTAATAAAAGATGTAAAAAGGAGTCCCCAAAAAGGTGTACGGTTATATTTGATTATTTGAATAGCCCTGACTTAATCACTTGTCTTTCCCCTTCAAACACTCTCAACATCTTATTTTAACCGAGGCTTCATCAGATCAACAAACACTTCACCAATAATTTATATAATTGTTATTTACAAATACAATGAAATTACAAAAACATGTTCCCAGTTGTGTATTGAAAGACTGACATGTAATTGTAAGTCATAGTCATACATAAACTATACATATGTACATGTACAGTATGTCTCACAGGGTCACTTGTGCTCTTCACAGACTATAGGGCGCAAAGAGTATTGAGCTTGATCCTGTGACTGGTTTATTAATCTGACATGTCCTCTATGCTCTCTGGGCTTTTTAAAAGCAGTGTACATGTATATGTTGTATTCTTTAAAAATAAAAAGCCCTCACAACAACTTGAAATATAGAACTGTATTCAAGCGAATGGCTCTCCAGGTGATCAGCTGCCCCCAATACGTGTCTAGTCAGACTATTGTTGGTGGCGATGACCACTTGGAGTGGTCTCATCTTAATAAAACTAGATCTAGCTTTGTTTTCAGTGTTCATAATAGTACTTTGATCTAAAGTGAGTTCTGTGGAAAATAAAATCCAGTTTAATTAATAGTGTTTAGATCAATGTAAACACTTTCTGGCGCTGTAGACACTTTTAGTCTGCCTTTCTACATTGCTAAAAAGTGAAGTCCACGACTGCATTGCGTTTGAAAATTATTTTGGATATCAATCATCATGATTATTTAAATCTAGTAATCAGTAATCGCCCAGCTATTGCAATTTGAAAACAAACTTTTTTCTGAGACATATGGTACATTGAAAGCACAATAAGCAGGAGTTATTTGCTCCTATTCACAATGATAAAAAAAACCTGGGGTCACAAAGAAATCAATGACAGAAAAATGCAGAACTTTACATGTATATCACACAGTTTTATCTAAAATGGGGGGAAAAAAAGAAAAAAAAGAACCAATTACTACATACATGATAATACACGTTTCAACGTTGGATACTTATTAAAAGTTGATCAAGAAAAGAATGACATTTGACTATAAACTCTGAATGACAACAAGTGTGACAAAGGCAAATCATTTCACTAGATTCATGGCCATACTCAATGAAACCTGATTGAAATTGATGGAAAAACTAAATTGTTCAAAAGCTGTTATAATCTTAATACAGTACTCTCTGCTCTGATAAAGAAATTTCCACTTTTTGGAATTCATGGCTATTCAAAATACTGTTCACAGAGGTTGAGAAAACACATTCAAGTAAAAATTGTATTTCTGGCATTAGACTTCAAACAGGTGTTCATAGTAAATCATTTGAGTGTGTACATTTTTTAGAGAGAATTGAACACTTTTTACACACATATATATAGATAAAACAATTCTTCCTCAAATAATGTCTGTCTCACCACTTAAATCATAAGTTTGAATCTAACCATTACCAAGGTATATAATTTCAACATTGTACACTTTATTTAATGGGATTATCCTGTACTTTGATTACCTACACATTTCGCAAGTAAATCTGTGAGAAAGAAAATAAAGTAAAAACAAAGTAATCAATAGCAATGACAAAGAGCAAAGAAACAAAAATGAAATCCACAGCCAGTTGGCTGTTGATCTAATCAAAGAAGACTCCAAGTATGAGAAAACTAGAGTCTAGCCTAAACCACACCTTGAGTTTGTTGGGTTTTTTTTTTGGCATTTGCCTTTTCACTTTTTTTCTTCTTTTTTCTGTTGTTAAAGTCTGCTACTTGCTCAATATTTTTTTTATTAGCTTGTTTTTTTGTGTGTTCAAACACACACACACATAATGTCTCTCTCTCTCACATCATTTCATTGCTTACATTCATAAAACTGGCATCCAGCTGGTGTGTTTACGTTTAATGATCAAACCTTTATTGTCCCCCCCCCACCCCACCAAAAAAAAAGGGAACCCTTTTTTTCTTGAATGATCTTGACTAGAGAAAATTTAAAAAATACATCTTAAGAATAAACCAGAGTTCTAAAGCCCAGTAAATTCCAGTTTGGAACTTTGTACTGAAGCATTAAAAGAGCTCAGGTATAGATATATGTAGGTAATCCAGTAGTCTTTGACCAATGGCAATGTATGAGTATGATGGTGGTGGGGAGTTTTCAATTTCTTGGGACTGACTTTCAATAGTAGACACTGGACCAAAGCTTTCATCATTTGTTGTTGGTGACTGGATGCTAGAGACTGGCTCCACAGAGGTACAGCCATAATCAAGAGATGTTGGTGACTGGATGCTAGAGACTGGCTCCACAGAGGTACAGCCATAATCAAGAGATGTTGGTTGTTCCCTTTCCTCACTAGAAAAAGTTGGATGCATCTCATCAACTTTGACCTGATCTGAATGATCTTCCTCATTGTGATTGTTGAGTCTGTTCACTGAATCTGGTCTACAATCCTTTTCAATAGTTTCCCCAGAAGAAAATTTCAAGAGTGTCTTCACTTCCGTCTGAGCTGACTCAATAATCTGATTGACATATGCTTGAGCAAAGTCTTCAATTGGCACATTTGTTGTATGTATACCATTTTCATCTTGGAGAGACTGCATGTTATTTTTCTTATCTAGGATATCTCTGTTGGCATTCTCTTCCTCTTTATAGACTTGTTTTACTTCTGTGTCAGAAGAGGTGTCTACCTCTTTGAGATCTTCTTGATGAGACAAACTGACTTTTCCCTGATCAGTTGATTTATGTTCATATTCATAAACAGTTTTGACTTCAGTTTGAGATGAAATTCTTTCCGTTACTCTCAATTGTTTTACATGAAACTCTTTCTTCAGATTTGTTTGAGATGATTCATCACTGTGGCAACTTTTAAATGATACATCGGAGTCACTTCTAGTTCTGTCATTAACACCAGCAAGGAGCGTTTTAGGTGCAGTATTATGAGCATGCTTCAAATCCTCAATCTCTGTATTGGGTAATTCAAAGTCATTTGTGGCCTCAGACCATGAACTAGGAATGAGGTCTCCCATTTCTTTAGAATCAAGGTAAAATGATGTATCTGAGTCTGAGGCATCATCACAAGAATCAAATTGATCATCTTCTCTTGTGTTTTTACCTGAAACAATGTTGGGTTCCTGTGGTGGAAGATGAGGAAGAAATTTGTCTTGGTACTTTTCCTTAGACTCATCTTTGTTAAGATTAAAATTAGTTGTCAACATTGAAGGGGCATTTGAATCATTCTCTGATGAAATATTGTCAGGCTTCTTTTTTGTTTTTTCCATGCTTTTAAAAACAAGACCTTCATGATTGTTTTCAGAAGTACTGGTATCACTCATGTTGGGTTGCTCAGAAGACGCTGTATGATTGCTTCGATCATCTAGTACTAGTACCCTTTCCTGCATCTCTGTTTCTTGCTGTTTTTCAGAATTCCCATCCAACGATGTTACAGATGATCTGGGTGTGCCTACAAATCCTATGCAATTTTCAGATGAGTTTGTGTTCTGTCTTGCAGGCTCAGCATCTGTGGACAGATTATGGACTTGAGTATGTAAAGCAATAAAATACACTGTAGATAAACTCAAATATGCAGTATGTAGTCACTTTATTGAACACACATTAAGATATTGTTTTGAAAAATGACAGTAATGGACTTTGCCCAAAACTGAAAACACATTCAGTTGAATGAGCTTGTATATCACTGTTGTAATTATGTTATGTAGCTTTTTCAGTGTAAACTGTACGAACGATACAATAGAATTGATAAAAGACAAACTATGTCAAAAGATTATGATGATGCAGAATACCTCCTGAAAGGATGTTTTGTTGAAGCTCTTGTACAGGCAGATCTGTAAACAATAGACAAAAGAAGTAGAAACATCATAGTAATAAACTACTATCATCCTTTAAACAATACATATATATATATATATATATATACATATACATATACATATACATATACATATACCTTTTCATATTTCTATTACCAACACTTCATAGTATCTGATATTTTGTTTATTTAGATTGGGTATAACGGTGCCACTGCCTCAAATGTAGACATCTGCATTTTAACAAAGATAAAATAAGCATCTAAATAGAAAGCATTCATATTATCAAAATATCTTCATTCTTGAACAAGTGAACGAATTGCCATTTTTGCGATAAGTCCTCAATTATTAAGCCAATCGAGGAGAACTGTGTCAGTGACCTTGAATTTGATTGGCGCAGGGGGCACAGACAATTACACAGTATGTGTGTTAGGTTTTCTTCCTTCTTCAGTACTGTTCAACATAGTGGTCTATGCTTACCTGTGCACGTAAACTTCAGGGAGAATCACACATTGTTGGTCTAACAAACACATTCTTACATTCATCATAATTGTGTAACAGTTTTTGTTTTCTTGTACCTTTAAATAACATTACATAATGCCTGTATTACACAACATAAAAAAACACACTTAATAAAGCTTCAACCTGAATGATACCTACTTCTTCTAATCAACTTGGCAAGACCAAGGGAAACATTATTCCTTTCCAACACACGGAGAAGATTGTTGGAGAAATCCTCTGTTCTTTGAATAGCATCAAGTAAGTCAATGTTGGCAGAAAAGTTTCCTTTGTTAATCAGCTTTTGCATGATTTGGTCCTGAGGAGAGGTTAATAACAATAACCATTTTCAAGAGGCATTTCATTCTTATCAAAGATCTCTTCGATCTGCTTAGGATGTTAATGTTATTGTAAGTAACTGACATCTCTCCTTGACACAAGTCTCTCTAATACCACTATGATTGTTGTTATTCATAGGAATTAACCCTGAAGTGCCCACACTGTACACATGTAACCTGCCCCTATTGAATGTAAATTAACAAGCAATTGCACTATACTGTTCTTGGTGATTTTACATGTCCAAGTATTTGATTACCCTTCTTCCTAAGTCTCATATATAAATGTATGGTCTTATAAACTGAACACCTACACTTGTGCAATTTTTAGCTTGTTTGCTAAAACATGTCTCTCAAAATAGAACTAAAACCTAGTAAATGTACTAGCGACAAAAATCAAAGACAATTTTCTAAATATACACACACCATTGTTTTGTGACACTTAATTAATGCATTGTACGTCCTCACATCTGTTTCGCATTTACCCAATGAGTAATTGCTATGCTTAAATGTTTCCTACTAACGGGCAATGTATGAAACAGAAATATTTAGTAGCCTACATGTATTGTTTATAATAATGTACATGTCATTTTGGCTAGTTACTTGTTACATTCATAAATTACCATTTTTTGTTACTGTTACTCACTATTGTGTACATCAAGGCCTTCAATAATAATTGTTTGGTATGAATGATACATGTCATGTCCATATTTGTACGGTTGATCTATGATGACACAACAGCACTGAAATGAACATCAATAATAAAAAACAAGTTTAATAAAATTATAATGAAAAACTTACTCTGACAGACTGGTGGAAATCTGGGTATGCCTGAACAACAACTGCAGTTTCTAGTTGTTCAAGGAAAGTTATCCGATTATCCTGTAGCACCTTCTTCATTTTATCATCTATTTCCCAGGTAGAGAGTGATGTAGATGATGCCATTTTCAGTTCTTGGATCTCTCTTGCTCAATTCTGTCCTTGAAAAAGAAACATAAATCACAAGATATATATATTATTTATATAAAGATAATCTTGATTCTTATGATATTAAGTCTTGTTTACATCTGGAGTCTATGTCAAAATCTACAAAGGTTTCAAGGCAGTGATAAATCACACACAGACAGGAAGACTTGGTTCTTTTTGAACCTTGACCCCAAAATGTTATCTGTGATGGTGATTAGTCCCTTTACAGATGAATACAAGTCCACTTGATAATCAAAGTAGGCCTTAGTAGGCCTAAGTGTATATCTAGAATCTAGATCTAGATCTCATTTCAGCAGTTTCTTAAATATAAGCATTCACATAGTTGATCTATTTAGTTTTAATGAGTGTACAGTATAGAAATCTAGACTAGGCCTATAGTTTGTTTCATTTAGTTTGATCATGTTTAAAAGGCTGTAACTGTAACTTTAAGAAGACTCATCACATGGGGCTGAGATTTTGCACGGACCTTATTTACACAAGCAACATAATGAATTTCAATTCGAAAAAATTCTTAACAATCGCAGTAAAAAAATTGCTCAATAGTCTTTTTAAAATATATGATTGATGGCTAAACCATTATTTTATGAACAAATTCAAGGGTTTACTTCCCAGAATCTAGATCTACACATTTTAATGTCATTCTCAAATAATGACACACTACACAGTATGAAAATTGACTTTACATAGAAATCAGTAAAATTCACACCAGTTTGAGCACACCTATTGAAACCTAATTAAAAGCACACTGCATAAAAACCCTTCCCGTGGCAATCTCAAATCCAGTGCCATCAACCTATATTTCATTTTCTCTTAAACTCATTAAATATTTCTTGTTGAATGAATTTCAATATTTTGTAAGTGTTTTTTTGTGCTTTATATTGCAAATATGTAAGCTTAGATCCAATGTAGGCCTATTTCCACCTGCTGACATCTAGATCTAGGAGATTTGATTGATCTCGTGAATCCAATCACCAAGAACCTAGTGTTTGCTTCAGAATATTTATGGGACCTCTTTGTTTCTCTTATAATCAATATGACTAGTGTTTAGTATCGATAAATAAATTCGGGTTTCGTTTATCCTTTGCCTTCCACCATATCATCATGTCTCTAGTTGAACTTGAACTGGCTATAAACTAAAGGTAATGAGTTGAGCAATAAAACATATTAACTAATTAAGCTTGTTGGCATCGTATACTAACACAATACCAAATTTACTCAAAATAATGGGTCAAATTTGCAGATCATGTTCGCCTCAAGGATCTCAGCTTTTTCCAACAAGAGATGAATGAAATAAAGGATTCAGATTGGGATTGAAGGATTACATCGAGTAGACCGAACTAAACCATAATAAGAAAAGATGAGATAAGATAAGTTGATTCTTTATCATCCCATGAGGGTAAATTGGTTTCACAATGTTCTGAATACATTTACAAACAAACAACCATTTGTGAGACACATTTGC
>JAUELK010041915.1:0-13282 GCA_031471215.1 Gastropteron pacificum | reverse complement strand
TGTGTGTGTGTGAGTGTGTGTATTTTATTGGCTGTATCTTGTCTTTCACATTTCCCTGTGATTTTTATTGTCTTATTGTGTAATGCGCATTGAGCAAATGTTTTACATCTGGAAATGCGCACAAGAAATGCGATAAATTATTATTATTATTATTAAATGTTTGTGAACTTATTTTATCTCAACTTATCTTATCTTATCTTATCTTATCTTATCTTATCTCATATAACTTATCTTATCATATATCATCTTATCTTATCTTATTATATCTTATAAAGGGAAAACCAACCTCTGGCAGAATTTCGTCTCCATCGTCGGAGAGTTCACTCGGCGTGAGGGAGCCGGGCCGCGGTTGACCTTGGAAGACGTGGAATCTGACAGAGGCCTTGTCATAGCGGAGCCAGTCTCGCTGGTAGTGGAAGTCATTGATGGGAATGTGGTGGGGCTCAGGAACAGGGGGCCTGAACAGTTTGATGGTGTGGGTGCCAATGTTGACTCTCATTGTATTTGGATTGAAGTCTCGCCTCTCACGGGCAGAAAGATCTGTTAGGAAATGCCAGTGTAAAATGATAATAATAATAATAATAATAACAATAATAATGATAATAATGATAATTATAATAATAATAATAATAATAATAATAATAATAATAATAATAATAATAGCATTTGTAATGCGCTTTCCCTGGATAGCTCAAAGCGCTACACAAGATGTTAAAATGCATTAGGATTTAAAACTATCTTTCGCTACTAGATCTAATCTAAGTAAACAAATAAAAGATTAAACACTAAAATGAATGAATGGTTAAGGTACACAATGAACAGGTGAGCAGTCAAAATGTGGTGAACAAGAAAATGTGTTGTAATGTGTTTCTTATATGAATATGAAGCATGTGCATACAAAAAGCATAGTCTTGAAGCAACTCATTGATTTTCTTCCACTTAAAAAAATGCTTAAAAGTCACTGCAAAGCAATATTCATTTGAATGCACAAACACCTTCAAGACTTTGTAGGGGATAAGTAGCTTTAGTTTGTGATCAAATTTTCCAAGCAATCAGATTCCATGGTAGCTTATGAAGCTTGAATTCAAAAATGTAAGAATTGTCAACAATAAGATGAACACATAATTCAGAACACCTACGACATCATTGGTTGAGGAACACGGCATTCCAAAATACAAGCAAACCATGAACCGCAGATAGGTGATAGTAATAATTAAATAATCGTTTATTACATTTCTTGTGTGCATTTCCAGATGTAAAACAAATGCTCAATGCGCTTTACATAATAAGACAATAAAAACCACAGGGAAATGTGAAAAACAAGATACAGCCAATAAAATACACACTCACACACACACACACACACACACAAACACACACACACACACACACACACACACACACTCACACTCACACACACACACACACAAACTCACACTCACGCACACACAGGCAAACACACCCGCGCACAGGTGGAGACGAAGACTAGACTCACCCCCTCGTGTGGACACAACCAGAGGCAAAGCTGCCCATGCCACGAGATTTTCCTCCCCGTATTGAGGTTTGACATCTGTCGCTTCATCCTGAGGGCTGAGCTGTTTCCTCAGGTAGAAGCGAACGATCAGGAGCATGTCTCCAGTCATACGGACATCCTTAAAAGATGCTTCTTGCTGTCCGAAGACATGGTAGCCATATTTAAAATTGGAGCGCACAGATGTGGTGCTGCACATAACTGCACTAGTTGATGACTGTACAACCTAGGGGAGCAGAGAAAGCATGAGGATTAGAAGTTATTGTAAAGACCACTTAATGAAACAAAAACAAAATAAAAAAGTCAAAATGATGTTCCTTTTCTTCTTCTTCCAGTAAGTTGGATCACTCAGACTTGAGTAGTACTCCAAAAGAAACCAAGACCATACACAGTGATTACATCTACTATCATTAGGAATTGAAATGTCCTGTCTGACATCAAATTTTAACAAATAGAAATTCTTTCAGACTGAGTAATTGATTGATGCGATGCTTTAATGATGAAAATCAGTATACAATTATCTCCATTTCCTCTATATTGGAGCATGATTGAACATTTTAAAATGCTATATAAAAGGGCCACTTTTGCATTGCATAATTGAGCTTATAATGTGTATGGCACTTCGAGCCTATTGAAATGGGGATTCAGCGCATAACAAATAATCTCAATTATTATTATTATCATTATTATTTTTATTTGAAAACTCCTAGCAGGATGTTGATTGAGTCAATGGTGGGAGACTTACCTTCCCAGATGAATGCTAATATGCTAATATGCTAATATGCTAATGACTTACCTTCCCAGATGAATGATAATATGCTGTCAACCGGACTTTGCCCTCACCAAGCTCGGCGTGTTTCACCCGTTCGACTTGGAAGCCGATGGTCGGGTCCGAAATCATATTCAAGTTGGGGATCGGGGGCAGGTTGTTCAAACTCCTAAGGATCAAAAGTGAATTGTTTCATTTAGTTAAGTTCCTTCAAACATTGGCCTTCTTGTTTTTGTTTTGATTTTTGTTTTTAATTCATTGAGTAATATGTTTATGAATACATAACTCAATTTTGCTTTTCTTTTTTTCCAACTCTTCTACCACTTAAGTTTAGCTAATTTGACAAAATCAATGTCAAAAAGGAAAAGATGTTTACTATGCATCTGACTTAAATGGAAGACTAAAAGTTAGACTGTTATGAATACATGTTTGCCTCATCACTTTGAAATGTTCGTTTAAAAGAAATCTGAAGTTCCAAACAAGATATTGGAAACAGTCATGACAAAACAAATTATGAACCATTGTCGAATTTCTGATCACTGAATATAGCAGCAAGCACCAATAGACCAATATGAAATATACTTCGTAAAAAAGTCAGAGAGAGTTAGTAGATTTCTTTTTGTTTATAGACTAAGATAGTAGATGCTGATTTCAGGCAATTTCAACCTGATTTATCCCTGTCTTACTTAACCTAACAAAATTCAAACCACCACAGATTGTGAAATGAATTGGGTGAAATTCTGAAAACTAAATGTTTCTTTCACTGCTACAAGTCCAAACCCATGTTATGTGTTACAGTAGCTAATGGTACAAAAAATTGCAAACCACCACAGATTGTGCAATGAATTGGGTGAAATTCTGAAAACTAAATGTTTCTTTCACTGCTACAAGTCCAAACCCATGTTATGTGTTACAGTAGCTAATGGTACAAAAAATGTTGGCTCACCAACCTAGTTTGAATTGTTAAGAAAATATCAACATCTTGTGTGTTTTCACCAACAAATTTTGTTCAAATCTGCATTGAAATTTGTAATGGATTCCAGGAGAATTGGCAGTATACATGTTCCATTCATTATCATTACAATTATCAATGTAAATTGAACAATTAATGTCTGAAGGCTTCTAGTTCTAGATCTATAGCTAATTTCAAAGTCTGTAAGATTTAAAATCTTTGATCTCTTTTTTTATTACCCTTTTTCTTTAACCCTAATCAGGCAAACAGTCACTAAAACCCCCCCCAAAAAAAACAAAAAAGGAAAGGCACACAAAACTAATGAGATGAAATGATGTGCAAACCAAACTCATTTAGAACACTGCAAAGGGTCTAGCAAGTCACAGTCGCAGTCCCAGAGTTGGGTAAGTTATTTCTTTTAAGAAATCAAAATGAGTTGAAACAATTGGTTTCTGTTCAAAAGTCTGAAGCAAAGTTGCCTAGTTTTTATCTCAATTTTTAATAAAGTTTAGTTAGTTATCATTGTCTGATTTAAAATAAACATTAGTATGTCTAGAATGTGATGAAATTCAAACCAAACACATCAAACATGTGGGTTAGTGCTGACAAAGTTTAAAATAAATGTTTCGTCTTTTCTTCACTTCAAAATTAGAGCACTGCACAAAGATCAGTAAAAATGCTGGGGACAAAAACACTAGACCTACCCCTCTGTTGTTGTCCTTAAAGAAAAAGTGTAAATCCAAACAGTATGATACAGAAGGAATGAAATTGAATAAAGAAACTGTTTTCATCACTTTTGGTTGTTGTTGTTGTTGAGATCAGGCACAAGTTATGAGTTGTTCACTCTTCAAGTGGTCTAATAGACCTACAGAGCCATGGCAGTCTAGCTCTGCAACCTGGGACTGGAAGGCTTTAAAATTGGCCCCTTATTTATGAAATTGTGCAATGCAGTCACAAATCATCATTTTTGTCAAAAGAAGGCAGTAGGATGAAAGATTTGCAATACAATGATTCTTCGGGATGCAAGCATTAAGTTTGAAGCATGTTAAAATTCTAAGGTAAAAAGAATGCAGAACTAGCTAACAGCGTGGTATAAACAGCAAGCTTGAGTATACAGTGTACTGAAGCTAGTCACTTCCGAAATGATGGGACAAACAATTAATTGTTACTCTACTTGGCACAATCATTTCATTGTTTTTCATAAGAAAGGGTTTGATTGAGTAAAAAAACAACTGGTTCTTACTTTTTTTCCCCTACTGAGTTGATCACTAAAACAATACATATTTTTTTTATCTTCACAATGTCTGTTGAGCTTTTTCTACAACATTTAAAAAATTGATGTTCTTATTACTTTCGTCCATCTTTTTTTGTTTTTTTAGAATGTGCCTACCTTGCTTTAGGAGCAAAATAGTCCATGGGGGAGTCTGGAGGAGTTTCAGAGGGAGGGGGAGGTATGGGGGACACTGCAACTTTGGTGTTGACAACCGCTCCCTGCAGACAAATGATAACTTTCTTTATAGCCCATGTTTTGGTGGAGATATTGGTGATGCTACCTCTGCGCAAATGACAATGTGCTATGGTAACAGCATAATCATTTTTTAAATCATGGTTGTTCTGAAATTGTATTTCTTTTTTTTTTATTACTGAATGGAGGTGGGGAGGAAAGGAGGGGGAGGAATGTAAAATGTTTTCAGATAAAAATGACAGTGTTTCCCCTTTAACCTGAAGTTTTGTACTGAGAAACATTTACCAACTTTAGAAAAAGTCATTCTTTTACAAAGATAAACTAAAAAAACTAACTACACAAACAGGAATAGAAGATTTCAGAATAAAGAGAAGTAGAAAAGGAAAAAAGTTGCTAAACTGTAGCAAAGGAAAAGAGTATGAAAGCTTTTTGAGGATAAACATGACCAGTTGAACCTAACAGGTATCTGAGCCTTTGAACAAAATAGTCCACATGCTATGATACTACATGATTACTTACCAATACAGACGCTATGTACATGCATTTTAGTCTTATTACATGAATGAATAATGAACATAATGATAATGAGCATTTCTAACATGCTATCCAAGGATAGCCGACATGCTTTGAGGAAAGATCAAATTACACCTGGGTTGATTTCATTTTTTAAACTAATCAAAGAACATCTATCAATTGTCCTGTCCTGTTCATATCTGTTGTTTGGTAGGTCTGTTTTTATTTCTTAAACTCTACATGAATGATTTATTTTTTGGGTTTGGTTGATTAGATGTTCTCTGATAATTCATGAATTCTCAAATAAATGCAAAGCCAACTTACAATGTATGTGCATCTTTATTATTTCATGGTTATTTCTTATTTAAGAAACTATGTTCATATCTTATAAGTGTATTGAAGTAATTGGTTTTAGATATAATAAGAGTCAATGTGAAGGAAAAAAAACAGGTATTGGTGAATATGGCTAGAATATATGATTGGTTTCTTTTAACTTACAAAACATTAAAAAATATGTAAGAAAAAAAGAAAGAGCTACATAAAAGCGATAGAGTAAAATCATCATAGGAACATGATACAATTATTCTAAATTTGCAAGAATTATTCAAAACTGTCTATTTGAAGATGAGATCTACAGCTAGCAAGTTGAAAAGTTAATGAAGAGAAGAAGGCTAAGACTTGTGGAAGTGTTTGACTCACTATAGGAGCATTGTCGTAGGTTCCCTCATTGGTGGCTGCGATGGGAGCCATGGACTGGTGAGGTGCGTCTCGCATGTTGACAATGCGGTAGTACAGTTCAGCGTCTCCATACTACAAGTTTAGATCAAAACATTGAATTAATAATAATAATAATAATAATAATTTATTTTAAAGCACCTGAAATCCACACTAAAGTACTTGATGGCGCTGTATACATGTACATTACATGGTAAAAGACATCCATTACATATAGATTGACAACATTTCATAATAAAGTTTTAAATCATTAATAACTGTTAGTGAGAACTGTCTATTCAAATACTTGTGATGTAAAAGCTATCATTATCATACAGACATATATAATTTAAGAGGTAGATCTAGGTACTGTTTTTCTTCAATAGAAGACTTTCTTAAAATATTCTGTTTTTAGTTCAGAGACAGATAAAATAACTATAATATCCCAACAAAATAATCACGTAAAACACAAAAAGAGAGAACAATTCCCAAATGAACCAATGAAAGTTATGTCTTCTAGGCGTAATATGTATCAAGTTATGATTCTCAGTCAAAACGAAATATATGGGATGTGGAAAAAAAAAAAAGAAATAGAAAGTATATCTTCGTTGGAGAATGCATGTACCCTGTTCTCATTGTACAATATTGCCTAACATGTTGTTAGATCTTTCTATGTACACATTGTGTTGTTAGATCTTTCTATGTACATATTGTGTTGTTAGATCTTTCTATGTACATATTGTGTTGTTAGATCTTTCTATGTACACATTGTGTTGTTAAATCTTTCTATGTACATATTCTGTTGTTAGATCTTTCTATGTACATATTGTGTTGTATGTTTTTGACAATGTAGACCCGCCCCACCTTGAACTCTGTATTTCAATTTCAGGGAAGAGGGCAGTATACTATAAAAATAAATGTGATTATCGTTATTGTTAAAATGAGTATTTAACTGAGTCATCAATATATAAAAGTTGTAAAACATAAAGACCCACCTGGGGAATCGCTCCTAACTCATGCATGGGGATGTAAGGCTTGATGGGGGTAGCCCTGAGTGGAATGCGGTGACGTCCGACCATCAGTCTCTCCTGGTTGTCAAACACAGGAATCTTGGTCCAAGCTCGTGTCATCAGACGCGAGGGGTCATGCTCACCACCGGGTACCTGGCCAGAGGCTTGGAGCTCAAACACAATGCCCAGGTCTGGCTGAGGGGGACATCTGAGCAGAAAAAAAAAAGATGAATTTTAACACTTTTCTCATGTCTGGACGGTGCCACCGTCGGATGAATTCAACCTGAACCATGGATGGACAGCCATGAAAACTGCCCACACAATCCATGTCGACATCCCCCCCAGAGGAATTCTAACCTGGGTTGCCCGCTTGGATACCAAAGGAGTTCACTTAACATGCTGTCTTATAATTATTCTTGTTGTTGTTATTACCTTGGTACGGGTTGCCTGGCCCCGATGATTGCGTTGACAACTTGTGATGTAGAGTTTGGCTGAGTGGCTGGCTCAGTGTACACCAGGGGAAGGATGGTCGGCTCTCCAAGTTTGGCTGTGCTGTTGTGGAGCCCCACAATGTAGCGAGTGGCGTCAATCCGAGGGTCCAGGTTCAGAACAAAGTCGTAGAAGATTGTGAACCCAGAGCTGTCAACAGAATAATGTGAACAAAGTCGTAGAAGATTGTGAACCCAGAGCTGTCAACAGAATAACGTGAACAAAGTCGTAGAAGATTGTGAACCCAGAGCTGTCAACAGAATAACGTGAACAAAGTCATAGAAGATTGTGAAGCCAGAGCTGTCAACAGAATAACATGAACTATGAAGCTTAGAACAAATATAATACCAAAAGACTTTGAATATGGATGAGGTGCATCTTTCTTTTATGAAAAACAACAAAAACAACCCTGATGGAACATGTCATAAGGGGCAATAATAAATGAGAACATTCAGAAAGAATAAAACTATAGACTTTTGTTGGACGCATGCAAGGAACATAGTCCATTTTGCAGGAAATAGTTGAACAGGACGTGTGAAAAATAGGAACAAAACAAATCAGCTTTTATTCGTCTTTCTCTTTTTCTTTCAAAAAGGAGTCTCAATACGTGTGGCTTGCACTAAATATGTCTTGGGCTCTGAGAAAAACAGCTTTGCATTGATTCGGAGGGTGGTTAAACCAGTGACCCTATCCATACTGGTGAACTTGCCCACTGCACAAACATGCAGTCTCACCATAGCTGATTTCCAAGGCTTTGTGAAAATGTTTGGGCATACAAAGCATTTTCTGCTTTTGTTTTTTGTTTGTGTGCTTCTTCTTTGTTACACTCAACAAAACCTCATGAATACACACTGTTTATGACTCGGTGCCCATAAACACACTATGTTTTTCAAGAACCGCCAACACATTATAATATTCACAAGTGAGCATTCTCAAATGCATTAATTGTATTAGAAGCATAATAAAAATCGATCATGAAACAGGATAAGTTGTCATATTTTCAAGTGTAAGGCAGTCAGTGAGTGATAGCACAACACATCAAGATCCTGTGCCCCAAACATCCTTGTTAATACAAAAACAGACTATATGTCAACCCTGTTTTTTAAAATGATGATCACACAATACTGTCAAACATGTTAGTACCATATTGTCACTGTCAAAACAACTATTAACAATTGTTACAACCAAGACATACACTGATTTGTTCATTATTCCAGGGAGGAGTCCTTTAGACCTACAGTATCAATGCAGTCTATTGTTGTACATTGGAAAGAGAACTATTCAATATGGGCATGGGTCTTTGCGTGGAAACCCGCATATTTACCCCCCCCATCTGCGTCTTTACACGGACGGTTTTGGGGTGTCACTTTGGCTCATGTCTATAGTAAGTTGAGTTGATTAGATCACATCAAGTCATTATTATAATTATAATTGATTGCAAATTGAAATGTCATTATCGAACTCAGGGACTAACTACACACCAATTTCTAATGACATAGCCTTTAATGAAGTCAAGTTGATCCCGTCTGTTGATATTTTGTATTTCACAGTAGGCCTTGGTGTTGTGGTTAGTGTTTTTGCTCTGGGACCGAGCGGTTATGGGTTCAAATCACCTAGTAAACCATTTTTTTCTCTTTTTGTTTTTGTTTGTTGTTTAGACAAATATCTTCATATTTATTTCATTCATCAATGCCCTTATGTTGTTGTTTTTTTAACAATTTTATTCATTTCTACAAAATCTTTTTTGTTTTTGTGTTGTAGTACAAAGTGTTGTTTTGGTATTAGATATCTAGAGTCTAGATCTGTGGTGTCAACCCTCTGGATTTTTACCGACAAACATGTCAAGATTGTCAATGACACAATGGGTGAGCCTGGTCTGGTCCTAGTGTTTGTTGTTTTGCATTTCTAGATCTGACAGCCGTTTGTAGTAGATAGCCTAGATCATCACCAGCGTTGGGCTCATGGTCATAACTCTCATCGCTCTTCTTCTTCCAATACATGAACTTCTAATTCTGAAGAGAAACTGATCACCCTGGAGATGGGTGTGGAAAACAAAGGTCCCACCTCAAAATTGGAGCTACCGAGTCGCCAACAAAACCATCTACTTTGCTGCGCATGAGTACCGGTAGCCCACCGAGTGTGTTGATGGACTGCGAAGAGGGAGACCAGAGGTGCAGATCCTGTCCAGGGCTTGGGTCTTGTGGACTCGCTTTATCTCAACTCTCTCTCTTTAACCACTGAACACCCCCCCCCCTTCAGCGTCTCCGCACGACAACCCGCGTAAATAGCGTCAGCCGATATTTGGTCTTTTGTAACTGACAGACAATAATACAGTTTGAAGATCTCTCCAGACAAGAGTATACTATCACCACAGTTTCACTTTAGTGGAAAATTCTTAACCCATGAGGAGTTGATTTTTAAGTGAGACAGTCATTGACTATAAGTGGACCCATTTTTGGCTTAAACAGCTTTATGTATCACTTTGTTATTGCCCCAGTGATCACTAATGAAATATTGTCAATTGTTATTCACAAGGCATGCCATCAAAAGCCACGAAATTAAAAATATATATATACACAAACACACACACATAGGAATACACACATACACAAACACATACATAAACACTCATACACACACTTTTGTTTTCTTCTGTTTGTTGTTGTTGTTTAGTATATGTGTGCTTTTTAGGAAGGGAGAGGGGCAGGGGGGGGTAATGTTATTTCTTTTCATTTCTGTGTGCACCACACTCCATGAATGAAAACATGTGCTTGATTCAAGGATTCAAGATAGACGAAAGAGGATACCTGAAGGTATAAGCATTACCCATCTCTACAGATTCTTCAACAGGGGGAATATAGAAGGGGTCTTTCCTACTCCTGAAATAGTTCAAATGAATAGTGAAGAACCAATACACAATATTGATCACCGTAAAATGTATTCTTCTCATACCGTAACTAAAACTAAATTCGCTTGGTAATACAACCAAGTGTTAGAATTAGAATAAATTCCTTTCATGTCATATTTCAGCTTTCTTTCGATTGTGAGTAAAGATTTACCATTTTGATTCTTTCTATTATTCTATGTCCAATTGTGTAGCAGTCTACAATGCACGACATTCAAATGCATTAAATACTCTTCTTAGCTCAAGAGCAATTTTATCTCGCTAATTAACAATTAATCTTTAAGAGTTGAAACTTTCAAAGCCGTAAATTTACGATGTCTGCACAAACTATTCATCATTTCTGAGGCGAGCAATCAATACGTATCAGAATGTTTATAAAACAAAATTCAAACACACTTGTAAACCACCACCTTTGAAGCTTAGTTTTCTTTCGAGGATTCCTGATGATTACTTTCAGGTGCTTATATGGTATGTGTTGTAATTATGTGCCTTTAAACACAATTTGTTATTCTAGTATATGTTCCCTTTTGAATGTTCCATTTCCTGTTTAGTGTATACCCGTTGAGTTGACCTCACTTTTCAATAAAGCTTCATAAATGAAACAGTATGTGGACGGATCAAATTGATATGTGAATGTTTAAAACACTTTGCCATCTGTAACTCTAAAAAGGTATGAAACACTTTTGTGCTATACATTTATACAAGTATCAGAGGTGCAAGTTGCCACACTGTGAGTACCTATACAGCTGTACAGAGTGATCCTGAGGATTCTTTGCTTGAGATGGCATCCTGTTTCTGAAATATATATTCTGTGTGGCTTACTGCATTGTAATTGTATATCACACTAAAACAATGTGCCAAATTGGACAATAAAGATTATATTAAATTCAATTATTTGTGTAAGACATGCAACATTATTGTTTTCCATACTTCAAAACACAAGCTTTGTAATATGTTGATGTAAATGCAATCATAACTACACTTCATGTAATAATAATTGAACAAATATTGAAACTTTGTGCAATAGGTTGTGATAGGCATTTAACATTTGAAAAACTGGGTAGTATATGCCACAATTGCTGCGTTTAATGTCAACAGATGCATTGACATTTTGAGTTGCAGCTGGCCAAGGGGTCTGTATCAGACAGTTTACCAAGCTCTGTTTTATGTGTCTACAACAACGCTTTATGTGTCAAAAATACAAGTATACAAAAGTGGGATATTATACCTGATATTGTGATCTTGATATTTAGAATGAAATCTGAATGTAAACTACACTTATAATGGTGATGATATGTCATGTCATTGTGGTAAACGCTTGAGCCCACTGTGTGGGGTAAGTGCGCAGTATAAATGACCAGTTATTACTATTATTAGTACAAACTCATGGAGAACAGTTTTAGTCCTTTCTTGCTCAAATAATTCATGTGAAGTCTTTCATAGATCACTGATTACAAGAAATCAGGTGTGTGTACTGTGGTGATAATATGGTGATTGGTGTGACATGTACAGAGGATATCTTGGGGCTTCATATAAACATTGTTACTCTTTTTCTTCATAAGTCTTAATACAATCAAGCTTGAGTATGTAATTTAAATTGATCAATATTTTCTTTATGACAAACATGTTTTCTGTTTAAAATGTGCAGGATATAATTGTAATTGTGCTCAATCCAGACTACATAGACACAGTGTTGTACAAATACCTGTATGCTTCATCTGGTATTCTATGTTTAGGAACGTTATTGTCTTGACCTCTGAAAACAGTCAAGAAGAGTAGATCTGGTTATTCTTTTGAAAAAAAGAAAAAAAAAAGAAAAAAAAGGTTTTGTCAAATAAAACTTGTGTTGCTGTTGCATTTTTTCTTCTGTTAAAAGATGGCTGAATTCTGGCTTTCAATATATTTCTATACATGTGCTACAAAAGAACAAATTGAAGATAAGTGAAACATTTTTAGATGCAAAAACGGAAGTTGAAGGAGGGAAACAGAAGAGTTAATTATAGAAAACTCGGTTGCAGTGAATTTCTGAGAGGGAATTCACATCTTTTCAGTTAGCTGAAAAAGTGTCTGAAACATGAATTTCTCACAACCACACTAAGGAATAACACAGTTCATTGTTAAAGGTGTTGAGACCATCTTTATTATGTTGGCATTATTCTGATTATTGCAAGATAATGTGTTTACAAAAGATGAAAGTAAATTCTTTATAGACAGTTACAAAGACAAAGATACATTCAAAATAATAAAATAAAGCACCACTAATTGGCAACAAATAATAATGAGAATTTTAACGTAACATTTCAGAGGCTAAGATCTAATCAAAATATACATTCATTTAATTACTATGAAATGCGTAAAATATCACAGTTAGATAGAATTCCAGACATTGCATAGTTTAATTGGCTAGCACCAAGCCTAACAAAATGTACAAGAATATGTTAGTATTACAGAGTGTATCTTGAGTATGTATAACATCTCTTTGTTTGTCTTTTGGGTACAATAATCAGTAAGGAGGAAAGATTCTTAGACTTTTCCCTCTTATAGAAGTTTTCAAAACCACAAATCATGGCAGCTAAGGTCTTAGCTTGGGCCTGGGCTAAAATGTGTTGAGCTTTTGGGTTGTCAAATGAATTAATCTCATTCATTCTTCTCAATAAAACATAGTAACAGTATCATGTAAGTTTCAAGCAACATTTAAACTTTGGCAAAAAAAAAAAAGTTATGGCAATAGTGTCTGTTGTCTTAGTGATTAACAAGGTGACAGGACTATTTATTGACTTTCAACACCAACTTTTTGTGAAGCTGTCTTGTTTTCAGAAATCTCTCTAATACACAGCACCAGGATTAAGTAAATGTGCTTAACTCTTTGCGGACGTCATTTTTTTGGGCTACAGACGTAATTAATCGACGACCGGGTTTCACCCTCGAAGGTGG
>JAUELK010041804.1:0-13286 GCA_031471215.1 Gastropteron pacificum | reverse complement strand
ACAACTGAGACTTCTTTGCGCAAGCCAATTCATTACTTCCCCAACCCCCCTTTTTTAGCCATTTTTTACTCTAGGGGGCGAAGGGCTGAGCCGCAAATTGTAATCATGTGCGTTCGAGTACTACTCAAGTCTGAGTGATCCAACTTACTGGAAGAAGTAGAAGAAGAAAAAAGGAGAAGTACAACAAGAAGAAGATCTGGCCACCAACCTGTTCTCCTTTTCTCCTCTTTCTTTTAATGCAGGCCAAAAATATTAGATTTCCAAGATTTTCGTTTTCTCGGGTACATTCATTTGTACATAAGAGATATCAATAACATAATAAACAGATGGAATATGATTTGACAAATTAGTCAATGAAAATTGAACGAAAAATTGAACATAATTTGTTTAGTCAATCAGTTAATTGATGATCTGGTATTCATGCTCTTTTTTTAATTGTGTTTCCGCAGCGGGAATTGGGTGGAAGATGGTTCTGAGGAGACACAAACTGATGCCATCACCTCATGCAGAGACAGGGGCTCAAGACTGGTTCAGTTTTACAAGGAAACATGTACGTAGATTGTTTTTGAGGTTGTTTAAGAAAAAGAAGAAAAAACGTCTGAGGTCTATCAGTTTGAGATTAGACGCCTGATGACAGCTCGCCACTGCTCATGGTCTGCCACAGTGTCTGGTGTTGTACCGCACATATGGATGTCTTTATGAATTGACTGAAGCCACATTTCTTGTATTACCTATTTGTGTAAAACTCAACTCAAAAGTTTCCTCGCATTCTTCTGTTCGTTTATTTAATTACACTTTGCCCATGTGCTGTGGTCAACTTTGTGAATTCTTTCACACAAGTTCAAGCATCAGGGATACAGAAAATTATGTGACATACACCTGGTTTAGTCCTAAATCATGGCTGCCACCATAAATGTCTCAGTGGTGTATCAATAATTGGCAGTATCAACTCAAAGACTGTATTGCACACTGAAGTTATCGGGTCCGGAGGGCTCTTGTGAATGAATTACGCAATTTCATGATTAAGGGGCCAATTTGAAGGCCCTCCAATCCCAGGTTGCAGAGCTAGGCTGCCATGGCTCTGTAAGTCGTTTAGACCACTTGAAGAGCGAATAGCAAACAACAACATCTTATTACACTGTATCTGTTGATTCTGCGTTTCAGTATTTGTGTGATCTTGTCAATGTGGTCTCTCTGAGGCTCATACTACAGCAGCCCTCTCCTGTGTGGAAAAATTTCAAAGTGGAAGAACTGAAACTTTTCAGAAACTCTCCTGTAAGTGACATTTTTATTTTTCATTATTTCTAAATTTTCTAACTTTTTTAATGAAAACATTGTTTCCTCTTTTCATTTACTTGGTTTACAACCCATCAGAAATGTTCATCATATTTGACACGCCCTGTATATATCACATGACCCAAAATTCAAAGCCCATATGAAAATCCATGTGTAAACACAACAAACCAACCAATGTCCTTGTTCTTCTTAATTGTTATGAATACAAAACGAAAAAAGCCGTTTAGATTTAAGTTGTGTTAAACTTTCTTGCTTTACTATACAACCAACCATTGCTTTTTTGTTGTTGATGTTGTTGTTAGTGTTCATTCTTTTCACAAGAAAACTGACACACAGAGAAAAGTGCCTATACAGTGTTCAGAAAGCTATTTCTATGAGAACAACATGGTGATTCTGTGTGACTTTTGTTCCAGGGAGAGAAATCTCAGCCCCTTCCCTCTTGGGTCATGGAGGAGGAGAAGGAAAAACAAAGCAAGAAGGAAATAGAGGTAAGAGTCGTTTACATCTGCTTGTATACAGACATAAGATAAGATAAGATAAACTTTTATTAATCCACGCAATGGCCCGGAGGGGTCTTGTGACTGCATTGCACAATTACATGAGCAAGGGGCCAATTTGAAGGCCCTCCAGTCCCAGGTTGCAGAACTAGGCTGCCATGGCTCTGTAGGTCTATTAAGACCACTTGAAGAGTGAATAACTCATAACTTGTGCCTGATTGCAACAAACAAATCCATGCAAATGGGGAAACTCATGTCGGTGTACATGGGCAGTATGTATGGCTCTCCACCTCCGACCTATCGGAGATGGATGTTGAAACATAGGTGACACCTCTTATATGATCTAAAAAGTGTCGCTCGGGGTGTCAAAACTAAAAATAAAAACAGAAAGAAAAAATAAATATTGAAGTAAACATCAGTTTCGTTGACAAGTTATGGACTGATGGCCACTACACTTGTAAAGATGAACTTAAGAAGGATTCCACAATAAGAGATTTGCAGTGTATCAGAGTGAAAAGCAGATATTTTTGTAATGGATACTCTCTTGGGAGCTGTGTATGCCTTCAATGGAAAACTTTTGAGTTCCTGACATAGTAATTGGTTGTTGAATCTGTATCAGAGAGTGTTTATTAACAATAATAATAATAATAATACATTGATATAACGGCAGAATCCACCAGGAGTGCTCTATGGCGCTTCAAGTCTCTTGCAACTGCAGCAATAAAATGACTAAACCTCTCCACGCCATGTAGCGTTTACCAACAAGTATTTCCACATAGTAAAATAGTATGGGGGGGGGGGGGGGGGTTATTCGATACCTTAAAGATGCTGTAAAGACCATGTAAGGTGCCACAGAAATTAGCTTTATTTTGTTATTATCATCACTACTTTGCAGCCAGACAATGATCATTCTTTGTTGGAAATTGACCCCGAGCTGGTAAGGTTGAATCTTTGAGAGCTACGAGTTACAAGCCGTTGGTATTCTTTTATGTATTAAATTGTGAGATGACATTAACAACTATAGGAAAACAATGTTATGTTTCAGTATTGGGCACTTATAGAATCTCACTTTCAAATGTTTTACTTGTTCTTATTTTACTTTCACCACCTTTTCTGCCTTTTCTTTTTGTTTTATACTTTTTGTAGTTGGTTTTTATTTTTGTTGTCATTGTCTTCATTTCATTCACTCTTTTTAATTCAAACTTTTGAAAGAACAACTTAGGCACAATTTCACTGCAGTTTTCAATATTATTTTCACTCTTCATCTGTTTGTTCCATTTGTTCATTTTTTTTTTTTTATGTTCTCAGTAGCCCTTAATACCTTCACATCACAAGGGTATGTAGATTACAAGAAATGTACATAAAATTGAGAAATAAGTCTAAAATTATGGAAATAACCAATGGTGTTTAATTTTTTTTATAGAATTTTAATACTGTTGACAATTTTGTTATGCATTATTTCATATTTGGGAGGGAGGGGTTGACTTTAGTTTTATTCCATTGTCATGTGATAAGCTTTGTGTTTTGTTTGAAGACCCTGATTAACATAAAAGCTTTTTGCAGTGGACAAGCTCACATGAAAATGCCTACTGAAGTCATAGCCTCAGCCGACAGTCATTATAATAATAATAATAATAATAATAATAATAATAACATCATTTATATAGCGCTTTATCCCCACAAAGTGGGCCCAAAGTGCTGTACATTGTATTTTAAGAATTGCACGCCTTCACAGCTTGTAATACTTAATGCCTGGCTGTGCTTTATTACATGGATATGTTCCAATCAACGAGTCTCTGTTTTTGTTTGATATTTTAACCATATCCGTGCACCGGGATATATTTGTCACCCCAACACCTTTTTTACCTATGTATTTCCGTATTGAAAATGGGAATTGAGTTCCTGAAACTTCATGTATTCCTCAAAATTGTGGTCCCAAAGGGGTCCGTATCATTGATTGGACAAAAAATGGCCAAACATACTGACCAGTTGTTACTACTTTTTGTATGCATTTCGTGTCTAGGTGTGGTAGTACTACTTATTCCTAACCGTGCATCATGGGGCAGTTTTGTCCCCCCACCTCGCAGAAAGGAAAAAAACGAAACATTCCTAACGGCAACTCGTGGGGTAGTTTTGTCACCCCAGTGCCGACCGATTATTATATTCAATGTGGGGTAACAAAACTAACCCACGATGCGCGGTTAGGAATGAGTAGGGTTTTTTTCCTCTTTAGAATGTGGGGTGACAGAAATACTGGATAAGATGTAAAAACACAGGGAGCGGATAGGGTTGAAGAGGACTTTTGCAGCCACTAAATGAAGGCGCCATAGTCCATAGTGAAGAACGATGTAGACTTACCCCTTTTGACTCCTTGTTGGAACAAAGGGCCATAACAATGCTTTATCTTCGCCCAAATCACTGACAATTTTAACAGCTTTCACGCCATCGCAAAGCTTCAATCACTTTGTTATGAGTGTGATATGCTCTGTTTGTGCATTACGAATAGGCCTATCCTATAGAATTGTGTATAACATGCTCCTCTGTTTGTCAACATCTTTGTGTCTAGAAAACATGCGAAAATAACCAATTTGTCTTTGATTCCTCTGAAGACTCCCAGCCCAATGTGGTAAACTCTAATACAATGTTCACTTTAACCGTAGTTAAAGTAAGTAAGAACTGGTAGTAAGATTTAAGACCACTCATTGCAAAGGGTTTTCAACTATCATGTCTGGAATAATGCAATAATGTATAAGATGATTCTTTATAATCCCATGAGGGTAAATTGGTAATAACTATATAGTACAAAGATTTACTTCTAAGACGCAGTTTGAGGTATCTTTAACAACCTGAAAAATTGTTTTGAATTTAAGTGTAAACCAATACATGGGTGTTATCCCTTGTCAATATACCATACTCATTAGTGACTATGCCTAAGAAAAATAGGGTGGAGGGAAAATAGTCAATACACCACTTGATGACATGAATAGTAATAATAATAATTTATTACATTTCTTGTTCGCATTTCCAGATGTAAAACATATGCTCAATGCGCATTATGTAATAAGACAATAAAAATCACATGGAAATGTGAAAGACAAGATGCAGCCAATAAGATACACACTCACACACACACAAACACTCTCTCTCTTTCTCTCTCTCTCTCTCTCTCTAACACACACACATTACAACTAGATCAGACCTAAAGATCATTTTCTGTCCACTTTCCAAATTGGGGCATTTATGACAATATTTCATGGAAGCATTAAAGATGCAACACAGCCATTAATGAACCTTCATTATAACAATAACAAAGTTAGTATTGACCAGTTAAGGTCTTCCTTTGTTGACCTCTTATTTATATAGATTGACAGGATCATTTTGGCAGCAAAGAAATGCACTGTACCATTCTTGTGATTGTGAGAGAATCAAACACCATAAAGTACATTATTTATATATTCTGTGTGGCTTACTGTGTTGTAATTGTATATTATAACACTAAAACAAGGTGCCCAATTGGACAATGAAGATTATTATATTCATTCATTCATTCATTCATTCATTCATTCATTGTTTTCACAGGGAGTCCCCGACCTGGATGTGTTGTCCTCCAACTTGCAGCAGTTGTGGGCCTTGGCTGAGGAGGTCTCGGCCAATCAGACGGAAGAGACCCTCGGACGATATGAGGTAAAGTGTACTCTTGGAAAATGTACTTTGTCACGACATACTCACCTCACCCAGGTGTAAAATGGGTACCCGGTGATAGACAGTGAAAGATCTTGTTAGTATGATGGTAATGGTATGGGCGCCGACCAAGGCAGCACAACCAGTATGCCTCCCAGGAGGTTGCTCTGGAATACATCAGGTCTGTCAGGGTAATAGTGGCTGTAAAGCGCTTTGAGCTTGCTGTAGAGCGTGGAAAAGCGCTATATAAATGCTATCTATCTACATTATCTCTCTATTCATAGGTTTCATCTCCACTTAAGAGTCTCAGATGTAGTATTGTTTTTTTATGTGCTGAAAAATTTAGTCTTAGCAAATCTCTGGCCCTACTATCTTCTACTCTTCCCTTGTGTAAGCATTATACCAATAAAAGCAATAAAATGCCATAAAGGAGTTTTGACTCAAGTTTGCAACAGTTTGCATTGGGCTTACTCATAATGCATCCCTTCGTTCCACAAAGAATCTAGAGGCATAAGTCAAGTTACTGGTGGACAACTGGGCCGCCATGGTTATGTACCACTCATCAAGATTCGAAGTACATGTAGTATACTTTATGAGAATACCCATAGAGTGATCTGGTGGTCAAGTGATCAGAGCGTTGGCCTCACGGGTCAAAGGTCTGCGGTTCGATCCGCGGTCGTGCCGACTCGATTTGGATTTGAGGGTATATTCTTATCCACCACCAGGTACTTTCTCACCTCACCCAGGTGTAAAATGGGTACCTGACTATAGACAGTGAAAGATATCGTCAGAATGTTGGTTTGTGCACTGGTAGCACTACGTGCCGACCAGGCAGCACTACCAGTATGCCTCCCAAGGGGTTGAGATGGCTTTGGAATGAAACAGGTCTGTTGGGGTAACAATATGCTGTAAAGCGCTTTGAGCTCAAAGAGGAAAATCGCTATCTAAATCGTACCTGAGACACCCTCAAATTCTTGCTTTCTGTAAATGAGTGTTGTACGTCTTTTCCCCCATTCTGATAATACACGTATTTAGCACAGTAGCAGCAAAATCTATCATTAAAATTCTTTTTCTATGATGTAATAGATGTAAAGCGCTTTGAGCTCTTCGGAGGAAAAACGCTATATAAATATTAAATGCCATCTTTTTCTATGAGTATGAGCGTTACGTCAACAAGACACCTTATTATGTCTGTTAGCCATATCTCCATCACAGATTATGGAGGATGTGAAATGGGACAACAATTAACATGAAGTACAACAACGGATCGGTGGCTTAACTACACTTGTTACCTGAAAATGGAAAGGGACACAGAGAAGTCTTTCATGAACTGAAAAGATGAAAACAGAGGCCGTACCTTTTGCTTTAAACATCTTCTCTTTATAATTAGAATATTGATTTATTGCATTTCTTGTGCGCATTTCCAGATGTAAAACATTTGCTCAATGTGAAAGACAAGATACAGCCAATAAAATACACACACACACACACACTCACTCCCACTCTCTCTCTCACGCACACACACACACACACACAAACACACCCGCGCACATAGTATATATTTTATAAAAATGTGAAATATAGATCACATCATATAATAATGAGAATCACAAAAGATGATCATGACATAAAGTTATGCAATTTTGCAGAATGATGTTTTACCATTTTATTTCTCTGTATGAAGCATGTATTAAAGTTATACATGTACATGACATTGTTGTGCAATGTTCACGGTGATGTTCATTTCACTATTAAAAGAAAAATGAATGCCTGACATTTTCCTGTTACCTTTTTTACCTTCTATTCACAATTTGCATTCTTTCTTCGTTGTTTTCCAGGTTGATGGCTGTTATGACATTAATCTTCTGGCTTACTCATAGAGGCGTGGAACTGCTAAGTAACGACACTCAGAACACTACTGAAATGAATTAACTCTTCGACCCAAGGGCATTTTTTAAAAGTTTCTAAAGCAATATTTCTTTGAAATCGATTGAGCATCAGAAGAGATACTGAAGATTTAGTGCTTTGCTAACATTTTCATGATCTTTGTGATGAACTTATAAGGACAATAGGAACACCCTATTTAAAAAGGCAATTTCTGACAAATCCTATCATATCAATCAATTTGTCATACATTCCTTATACTACAGAAAGTTATAGGTATAGTAAGATATTAAACGTTACTTTCTTTACGTTTTCTTGAATTTGAGTTAAGTTGTTCCTTTCTTAACATACATGTGCAGTATAACACGTATTGGACGAAATACACAGGACAGCCGAAAACGTTCGTACAATCCGTGTTACGGCGAATATGTGAAGGGAGATGATGCATACTACTACTAGATTATTAGGCCTACTCCACTCGAATACGGTGAACTTCTATTTTCTTCAATTTTGTTCCCAGAACAGAGCACGAAAATAAAAGCGGATGCACTCAAGATGGAGGCATATCCGTCAAATGGATGAGCTAAACCAAATGCATGTCCCCCATTCTATAACTTTCCTTGTACTCTTGTACAAACGGATGTGCTAAACTTTTCTCCCCATCGAGCGATGACTGAAGGCAAGAAATGTGTAGACCTTTAAAGTCTTTTCAACCCCTCAATAAGTTTGCTGTTCATGATTAGGCTTAGATCTAGGCCTCTATTACCGTAAGAACAAGAGTAGGGGAAGGGAGGTGCTTGTACATTACTTGGACTTGGACTGCACTACACGTGTTGTTTTGTCTGCTGACAACGCTCCCAGTGAGTGGAATGGAGTCGATGTTGCCCCAACTTTGTTTGGCAAAACCGTGAAACTGTTCATGGATGCCGTGAAAAATGTGTTGAAAGAATGAAGGACATAATTTGGGAATTCTACCCTTGTTTATCGAATCTGTGAATTCGAAAAGTGTTGCATTTACGGTTATGTTTCAACTTGGGATCTTGGAGTTGGAAACTTGGTCAAAAGAAGTAGATATTGTGTTGATCTCACTTCTCAGGTTTATTTGTTGTTGGTGGATTTAGTTAGCAGTTTTGTCTGTGTTATGTGTTTTTCATTTTTGTTTTGTTTTGTTAGCAGTTTGCCTATTGATATTTTCTTTTGGGCTCAAGGAATGAACAATGATGTTTAGGTTCTATCACCAATGTTTAGTTTTTGACAATGTAACTTGTAGTTGTACTGTATCTATCTTTCAAATCTCACACAATCACACATTTTCAATCATCTTCTACTGCTCTACTTTTCATTTGGTGCTTTTCTGTTCTTTTCAAGATTTCAGAAAAATGGAAATGACCCATGGCCATTCTTCTTTGACTTCTTATTTTATTATATTTCATAGTTTACATATACATGTACTGGAGCCCCTAATTAGCTTCTTTTTTAAACACCACAGCGTTTCATAACCAGATAACCCTCTATAGTTTGTTCTAAAATTACTCTACTTGGATTCTCTAGTTTTGAGATAAACCAACCTCATCTCATACTTCTGGCATGATTTGGTAGATGCATCAACAAGACATGAAATTTGGTTGTGCTAGAATTCAAATTGTGTCAGCAAATAACAATACAGATATCTTCTTTCAATGGGTCTTGTTACGAAATGACACTTGTTTGATCTTTTTTTCAAATTATTTAAACAGAAAGCTATGCATAACTAACTGTGTAAGAAGAAAATGTGATAATTTCTTGACAATTGATACCCGACAACTATGTGATTCAGTCGTGAAATGTGGAAAAAATTTGCTGTTGCTTATATATCCTGAGACTTCACTACATTTCCAATTTCATCTACATGTATCTATGCCAATTCTTTGTATAATGAGTGAATAGCTGTATGTAGCAGTTTGGGTCTTTGTTTCTTCAAAATTGTATTCAAAGAGTCTTATACATGATCTTACATTTTCCCCCTGACTCAAATCATAAAAGGAAAGATATACTTTATTAATCGACATATATGAACTGTAGTGTATTATTAGTACACATTATGTTTTAAGTGCATACGCACTGTGATGATAGTGGACTGTTTTGGTGGGTTTTTTCTCGCTGGTGTTGTGACTTTATAAGTATACAAGCTTCTGTGCACTGTGCTTTTAAATATCAGTGCACATGTACATTGTATATATTATATACAGGATGATGTTGAGCATCATTCTCATCCTGTTGCCACAGAATTTGTTGTTTTTGAAATGTCGATTTAGATCTATCACCACATGTCTGTCTCACTGAGCATTGTGTACAAATTGATCAAACTTGTGTATCACAGTGAGTTGTCATCATTGAACAACTTGTAGTAAGCATGTTGTTTTGTAAGAGAAGCTGTGAGGATGAGATACGCGTGAATGTCAATGTGTCAACTGTGGTTGGTCATTTCAAGGACTTTGATAAACTAGTTTTGCTCAAGGTGGTCCTTGTATTTGTGTACATGTATTATTATATAAATATATGTCATGTCTTATTCAGTTCAATAAAGAGAAAACACTTGGAAGTCTTGACTACCACTCTTTTGTACCAGTATTATTTTGTGTATTATTATGTTTCCAGTTTGCTGTGACTGTTATGTCTATGTACTGTCCCATAAACTTGTTTGAAGTAAGTACATGTATGTCTTTGTGATCTGGTGACCAAGTGATCAGATCAGTATGTCTGCCTACCCTCAAGTCAAATGTCCCGTTCAAATCCTGATCTTGATGTGTTGACTGGATATTTGGATTTCAGAATACATTATTTTCTTATTCCTTACCAGGTGTGCCCTATGAAAAGACATTTTCAGTTTTAGTTAGGTGTTAACGTTAAACAAGTTCCCAATAACAGACCAGTGAAAGACAGTGTTGCCGAGAAAAGCCTAACACTGGTCATCACCACCAGTATGCCTCTGAGAAGATTTAGATGGTAATGCAATGAAATGTTATCTGCTGAGGTTTTGTATTATAATTCTAAGTGCATCAGGCTTGCTGTTGTAAGTTTAGTGTGGAAATGCGCTACACTACATGTAAATCATCCAGTCCATACTTTGATGCACAGAAAGCAGAAAGCATTTTGAGTTCACAAAAATGGGACAACTAAAAAGGAAACACATAATATTTGAATAATAAATACTTCATTTTATTGATGATTTTTTTTCTCTTTTCATTACAATCTCATCATCATCATTCAATTTTAATAGCGAAAAAAAATTCAACTTTTCATAGTGGGGCACTATGTACCAGTAACAGTTTTTTATGCATTTCCTTCACCACCAGTGGTCTTGTACTGTATGAATAAATAGCAAATATGACAATCACATCTACTACATGTAGTTATTCCATGTTAATTCATCACAAACATTTTAATACCTCAATCTCACAAATCATCCTTTTTTCTGTTAACATCTTTTTAAAAAGGGTCGCATTGTCAGCTAACACACATTCTCTTTCATATTCCTTCCTTCATACAAATAAAAAATTAATGAAACACGAAACAGGTCATAACATGAAAGTGAAAGACAAAATGCAAAATGCCACAAGTACATAACAAACAAAGAATTTAACAACACATCAGACACACAAGCAGGGGATCTGTAGGTGCAAGGGATAATCGTGTCACTTACATTTTCAGTAAGGACATCATGACAAGTCGTCGATTATGTGTACCATAGTATCACACTTGACTTTGACATACATATGATATGGTAGTATGTAAACCCACACAAAATGAAGTTGCAATCTGAATGAAAATAGTATGAAAAATTCAAAATGACTAAAGTATGCAGTCTAGGGCATGTCCAAGGTCAAACATTTCCTGAGAAAGGCAGAATAGCATTAATCTTAACCCTATCCGAGCACCGTGTTTTTTACATCGATTCTGCGCATTATGAGGTTGTTTTTTTCATCCCACATTTTAAAGAGGAAAAAAACCTACTTAATCCTAACCACGCACCGTGAGCTATTTTTGTCACTCCATATTTTAAAGCTGTCAACTTCTTTTCTTTGTAGTTCTGGGAATTATGTGGGTGTAATCGGATATATTGTTGACAAATCAGTCAGCATTGGGGTGACAAACTTACCCCATGATGTCCGGTTAGGGATGAGAAGGAATTTTCTTGTCTATGATGTGGGGTAACAAATATACCACACCTAGACACGAAATGCATGAAAAAAGTGGTGGCCATTTCTTTTTAAATCACTGATGCAGACCACTTTGGGACTACGATTTTGAGGAACAAGTGAAGTTTCAGAACTCAATTCCAATTTTTAGTATGGAAAAACATAGGTAAAAAGGTGTTGGGGTGACAAATATCAAATATACCCCTGGTGCACGGATAGAGTTCATGAGTGAAATTTTGTATCTCATAAGCAAGAGAGGCCTACAACATAATGTTATTGCTATACTGAGTCAACATACACTCTGTATGACGACAAGTTGACCACTCTCTGCTCATGACACCTTGCATGAGCAGTATAATTGATTATCAAAATGACATGATCACACAAGACCTTCTCAAATCTTGAGTAGCCCTGTCTTAATCATGACTTCACTGATGCAGAAAGTGCTGCTGCCTTCCTCTCATCTTCTTCCCTCTCTTGCTGCTTTAGGATCTTTGTCAAGTCTTTCTGAAGAGTCAACTGGAGCTGGTTTTGGCGCTTCCTCTCTTGGCGCGCCATGTCGAGTTTCACTCCTTCTTTCAAACTCTGGGGGCATAAAGTAATCATTTCATTAAACAAACAACAATGTTACTAGATATAGGCAACAGTATCAGAAAAACATAAAAATAATCAGATAACTGAAGATTGACACACGTCTACAATCAACCAGACCTGTATTCACATGTACATTGCTATCCATCTGTAAATTAGGCACGGGGTGGATGGCAATGACATAGTTGACAATATTCTTGAGCAGCGGTTTATTATCAATCATAGAACCCACTCGTCATTTGTTTTTTGTATGCATGGAGTGTTTGAAATTGACATAGCAACCGAGCCCTTTAAATGCTTGGAACAAAATATAGGCTAGACTCTATATGACGTTGCTGATGCGTAAATCATAAGATAAGATAGGAATGATAACTTTAGCCGTCCTTTGCAGGACACAGTAACATTCTAAAACAGTATAAACCATTTTCTACTCTTAGCCTAAAAACATGCTTCTTGGACATACCAATGTCTCAATTTACAAAAAACTATACTAGATATCTAGTTTCCAAAGTCAGTTGCAAAGTATATAATCATAAGTCGTATGGTACCTGTCTGTCTGTTGCTTGAGAGTAATGAACAAAGAAGACAATTCCAGATGTGACCACAACAGATGCTGCTAAGGTTGCCTTTGCCATTCGAGACATTTTTCTATGTTATTAATATTGATAAAACTTCATTCAAGTTATACAGGCCACGGGCCCTATTGTTTGTTCTGTAGTCTTATTTAAAGTTTCTCTATTTGTCTCTTGTGAGTGAATTAAAATCTGGAGACACACTGCACTTGCACTGTGTAACAAATTTAGATTGCAATTGGGAGTAGACTCTTGACACTCTTGTAACTGACGAGATCTGAATTCCTCATGTCATCGTCAACAAATGGAAAAGATCTGTAGAGCAAGACAAAAGCTTTGTTACAAAGACCAGTAAGCAGTGTCATATTTTCTATGAATGAGAATGTCTTCAACTTCAGTCTTCTTTACTGATCAGGTAACTAGACTAGACTAGACAAGACCAGGTACTTGTTGGAATGTGTGGTCCCGTTTGTTTACGTGTCCGCCATGTTGGATACCACTGGATATTCTCAGGGAAGTGTTGATATGCCATTTTGTAACCACTAGGCCTATTTTCAGGGATGTTGAGTCAATCATTTTATTTTAGG
>JAUELK010041693.1:0-13289 GCA_031471215.1 Gastropteron pacificum | reverse complement strand
ACTACTACTACTACTACTACTACTACTACTACTACTACTACTACTACTACTACTACTACTACTACTACTTGTACTACAAAGACTATTACTACTCATGGTACCGCTACTTCTACTACTACTACTACTACTACTACTACTTCTACTTTTACTACGACTTCTTCTACTTCTTCTTTAGTTGAGATTGTGAAAGAAAACCACTAAATGTGTTGGCACATTACTGTTACCTCTACTACTATTTCTATTACTTCTACTTCTACTACCACTATTATTACTATTTACTTCTATAAATGCTACAAGACTACCAAGAAAACCACTAAAATGCCTACCCCTTCCTACCACCACCATACTCAACGCAGAAAATTATCTTTTGTTTGTCAAGTGTAAATCTGTTGTAAGCCAGCATTCATACAGACTCATCCCCACCCCATTTCATTCCCTCGGCCTAAGCACTCTATGAATATTGCTTAAATCTCCATCTCATTATGAGGCTGTAGTCATAAATGGAAATGGAAGAAGCCTACATCTGTGTCTGGAAGTCTTGACGAACTCCTGCGATCAAATCACCCTCATCTCTGTGGCCTGCTGCATGTATTAAATAACACCTCTGAGCTATACCAGAGGATGATACTGGCATGTCATCTCTTGATCTTGAACATTGAATCATGTGAACTTCACCGATGTGACTCGTGTTGGCCTGGTACTACATCAAGTGGAGATGTTATGCAATACTGAGGGAACTCACATTTTGTTTCAAAGAGAAGAAGAAAGAGTTGCGACAATATTGCATGACACCTGGCTTATTATTATTAGAGTCTAGTGTGTACTTTGTGAATTCAGCTTTTTGGTAAACTTCTGTGTAGCTTAGACTTAGAGAGCAGTGGAGAAAATATATATAACAAATTTACTAAAGTCTACTCTATACCATAAATGCAGCTAACACTTCAAATTCAACTGAGCTTGTGATGTACAGCACTACAACCACAAACTGGTCATAGTGTTCATGCTTCATTCCTGAGAACTACTAGCCACATCATTTTTTTCCCAACATTTTGAACTGCAGTCACAATCACTTTAGTTCTTTGTCCATAATCATTGTGGAAAACCTCTGGAAATCTATTATGTTAATATGTCTGGTTTGTGTTTGTGGTGCTTACGAACCCCAACTCAACTTTACTGACAGTGAAACTAATTAATAATGTTTGTATTGATTATCATGATAAAACGATGAAAATTCAACAAAAAGAAGATTCACTATGACGTGTTGAACTATGTGAAGTACACATAATGAACATAATTAAATGTACTACTTGTCAAGTTAAAGGACCTGTCGTAGTATTTTCTTGTGTGCCACAATGATTCTGTTGTACATGGCTACAACTGTTGTGCTTATGTAGTTGAGTGATGATCAAGCATGAGTATAATGTCAATGTATATTATGATCTTGACTTGATTCATTACTACAGTAATGATTGAAGGAGGAAACAAAACCCAGCTAGTACAAGATCTTGATAGACATACTAGATAAGTTCTGGAGTTGATGTTTTATTTTAGTTAGGATTAATGCATAGATGTAGTGTAAATATATTCAAAGTAATTTTTGTTTTCATACTGATTGGTTCATAGTATAGTAATACAGTACAATGTAAAGTATCAAAATCTAGATTTGTTGTCCTCAGATTCAATGGGTAGCAATCAATGTACCATGATATACATGGCCTAGACTTTGATGTTCCATTGTGATTGAATGACACCTATGCTCAGTAACAACACATGGTCTAGACTTACCAATGTATGAAGGTGTGTACACAACAGTGGGTACATTGGCTAGAGTTGTTGTACTACTACAACAAGTAGTATGTAGTCAGATTGGAGGAGTAATATAGTAATGTAAACAGTACTTCATGGGAAGGTCCTAAAAGCAGTATCCTGGAAATATGTCATCATTTAGATACATGTACTTGTACAACTTTCTAGAACCTTACCATTTTAACACTATATCTAGGGTAAGGTTCTAAACATTGTTCAGTATCTGGAAATAGTATGTATTTTAGATGTACTTGAACAACTTTATAGAACCTTACCATCTGAACAATATATGTAGGGTAAGAGGGTAAGGTTATAAAAAGCTATACATGCATGTATGTGAAACTACACTGTACATGTATGACTTTTCACAGAACTTTACCCTTTTAACATACATTTAGGGCAAGGCTCCAAAAGATTTATTCTTGAAAAAATACAATATCTCTTGGAACCTAACCCTTGTAAACTGTACAGTTAGGGTAAGGTTCCAAAAGACATTATATCTTACTTCAGACAAGAAGAGATAAGATGAGTATCCATGTTGCAACCTGGCGACACACTATCTAAACATAGATGAATTAATTTATGACGTTTTGGAACCTTATCCTAGCCATGGTCTAGACTTGATGTACTACTGTAAGCATTGAATGGTATCGGTTGTCAAACAGGGTGGTGCATATGATGCAGAGTTGATGTACTGTAAGCATTGAATGGTATCAGTTGTCAAACAGGGTGGTGCATATGATGCAGAGTTGATGTACTGTTCTGATTCAGATTGAATGAGGATGATCCAGCCCCACCCCACAAACTATTCCATTTGTCCAATGTTTGTCCTCTCCCACTGCACCCCCCCTCCCCCATGTCCATGTAGTGGTGGGACAGTTCTCTTCCCTCCATCATCTCCAGGAAGACATAATAAATATGAGTAAAACAAACCACTGGTTCTTCTTCTTCTTCTTCTTACAGTAAGTTGGATCACTCAGACTTGAGTACTCCAACGCGCATGATTAAAATTTGCATCTCAGTCTTTTGACCCCTAGAGTAAAAAATGGCTTAGAAAAGGGGGGTTGTCTGTACTGGAGAGATCTTCACAGGTCTCTTAATACAAGTACAAGTTACTCCCATGAGGCTGAGGTGTTCTTGGGAGGAATTGCTGTGGTTGAAATCTGTTGTGTTTGTAGCTGTCAGTCATCAGACTGACTACTGTGAGACTGCAGATGTTAAACCCATCAACAAAACTGCCATGAGTATGTTGTTAAACCCAACAACAACATTGGCCATGAGTGTGTTGTTGAGTTGGGAAATATACTGTATGGTCAATAGTATTTATATTTCGTTACCATCTTATCTTCTGGTAACACCTGATTCCTTTACGTTGGAGCTGCAACTGCAGCTGACATTGATTTGTTCTATTGGAAGATGCTACTTAAACATGTAGGGTTGGAAAGAAAGCTGTGAGAATATGTTATTGCTCTCCCATAATATCAGTTCTGGCAGTAACATGAAATACAGGCAATGCTTTCACATTTACAACACACAATGAATACAGAAAGAAGGTAATAAACCAAACAAGTTCACAAAGACCAGTTTATTCTCAAAACATCTACTCCAGTTAAGACAATAACGACAAAGCTTTGCACTCATAAATCGTTGGCTTAAATAAATGCATCAACTGGTAAAAAACATCTTTGAAAATACAGTACACAATCAACTCCACACAGAAATGCAACTTTTGATTTTATATTTAGAAGATACAGGTCTATAAGTATAAAGCTTTTATTTTCAGTGTGACTGATTACAATTGATTGTATGTATAATACATCTAATGTAAAGCCTTTCAATGTTAATAGAATACAAATTAGATTAACCTGCTTTGTGCAAAGTCATGTTGCATAACACAATAAGAGAAAATGTGTGTGCAACTCTGTACACTGAAAGATACTAAATCAACAAGTAATCTGAAAGTGAAAGTGAGAAGACACAAACAAAGAGCAAACAAAACTCTGCAAAAATGGCACAAATAATAATGTAGGAGTCAAATGTTTCTTTGACAGTACCATAAGCCATAACAAACAATAATGGTGTTCCCAAAGTCATTTCCTGTGAAAGTGGTTTGAAGTTAAGATTACGGATGCCACTGAACATGGTAATAGATAGCATTAATATAACGCTTTTCTCCGCTCTACAGCAAGCTCAAAGCGCTTTACAGCCACTATTTACCCGGCTATTACCCCATTCCAGAGCCCTCTCAGCCTCCTAGGAGGCATACTGGTAGTGCTGCCTTGGTTGGCGCCCAGCGCTCATACTAACAAGATCTTTCACTGCAAGTTGGGTACCCATTTTACACCTGGGGGAGGTGAGGAAGTCGTAACAAACTACCATTTTCAAGAGTACACCTGGTGGTGGATAAGAAAATACTCTCAAATCCAAATCATGTCGGCACGGCCGGGGATCGAACCCAGGACCATTGACTCGTGAGCCCAGCGCTCTGACCACTTCATCTCAGGGAAATTCGCTGTAATGTTATGAACCCAACATGCAGTCGCAATACCGGTCAAACTACAATAATCTATACAGTATGTATATAAAAATTCAGGTTTAATTTCATTGGCATGCTTCTATAAGTTTACACAATGACTGGTCACCCAATCAGACCTAAGCGACTGGTCACCCAATCAGACCTAAGCGACTGGTCACCCAATCAGACCTAAGTGACTGGCAACAATGAGTAGATTGTGAGGTAAAAATACATTTTCAGAAGATGTGACAGAGAGCACAGTATGATGAATATCAACACAAATACAGTGTATAAATGAATAACAAATGATGCTGTAACTAGTGTAACAAGAACTCTTTGTTTCTGATGTGGCGTTAACAACGCTGTGAAGTAAAACTACAAACAAATTAAAAGTCAAAGCTGGCAATTCGCAAAAACATTGTGTGAACAAGGGGAAAAAGTCCAAGTCCAAGTAATGAGAATAGTCAACAATACCTCTGAACTTTACCCAAAAATTCAAATACAACATCAAACATTTCTTTGCATAAAAATACATTTTGTTTACACATTCACATGGCAAGGTAAATAACTGATTGTAAAACTTTGATAACAAGCCTGATACTATCTCTTCTCTAAAAGAGAAGGAACACTTACTACTTACTAGGGAACATTTTGATGAAGATACTGCTAAGGGTGTGAACATTGTACGTGTAACAAATTGATTTTATGAAAAACTAAATAAAGGTAAAAGAAACATTGGCTAAATAAATATATAAGCTAAAATTCAATTGTAATAATCTAAATTGCAATTTAGTAGTGACCCTGTATAAGTATAAGACATGTTCATTGGATTTTAAAAAATGTATTTTGAACCCAAGGACTGTGCACTATGTGTGTTATTTCTCTGCTTGTATTCCTGATAGAAAATTAAGAAAGAAAACATTCACACCTTTCTATCATGCATAAAATGGTAAAAATAGTAGTCCACTTTCTCTTAAAAAATTCCATAAAACCCAATTTGAATTTAAAACACGAAGAAGAATGACAACTTGACACAAGGGAAAGATAGGAAAGTTTGTTTAAAAGATTGTGTGTTTTCTCAATTAATACAAGTAACAAGTGACTTTTAAATATCTGTACAAACCTTTCAGCTTCCTGAGTAACATGAACTCACATCATGTGGTATACTGAGGCTGTACATGGACATTTTCTCATAATAGTTCATGATGATGGATAGCATTCACAATAGTGATTTATTCTGCTCTACAGCCTATACAATGATTGTTCCAATTTCATTTCCAAACAACATCATAAGTAACGCTGCATGCACAAAGTATTGATACATACACACTACAAAGTACAACATTACAAAAGATATGAGTGATCATTGATGCAGACCTCCCTAGTTTTACGAATTTCCCGTAATTATTACGAAAAATCGGGTCTGATTACGGAAATACGAAAATCGATGTATTACTACGAAATTTTAGAACAATTATTCATTCAAAATGTGAAGAGCGAAAAATTGCGAAGCATCAAAGTACCACTTAAGAAATAGAGACAAAGACAAGAAAAAGTTTTTCAACTTAACATTTAGAAAAAAAATTGTCAAAAATGAACACATGAGATCAAGAGAAACTGATTTTGAAAATGTCAAATCAGAACTGGGACGAGAAGAGAAAGAAAAAAAAGAACAAATACTTCATCCACTTAGTTTGGTACAATACTTTCACAAAACGTTCAAAATTTGAAACATTCAATGTACTGAACAAATCAAGTGAAAGTGAACAAGATTTGGATCAAGTTGATATAGCGAAGGTTTCTCATCAAAGAGAATAATTGTTTATTTCACTTACAAACATACTCATCTAGTTGACTAGCTTATCCCATTTCAAAGGGAACAGATCAAATAATTTGTACATTTCTAGAATTACCCGTGATTTGAAAAAGCAATTGTACCATGTGAGAATGCATTGGCAGACATTTCATCAAGCACTAGAGAAAAGGAGAGTTGAGAAGAAAAACCTGATATTTTTTGTTGTGAGTAAGGCCAATCTTACTTCTATTCGTTGGCACCATTTGTGGTGGCTGAGGCCAAATTTACTGCTGTTTGGCATTTTTGGCATCCATTTTGGCACAGTAGTCTTTGTACTGTTGGTCTGTACCAAAGAGTTTGTCCCACCACAGGAACGTGGAGCCATAGTTGCCAGTGAAGTTTGAGTGGTGGAAGTCATGGAACCTTGAACCTGGTAGGCAAACAAGACAACTTGTTCAATCATTCATTTAAGATAAGATAAGGTAAGATGATTCTTTATTATCACATGAGGGTAACTTGGTTTCACAATGTTCTGATTACATTCACAAACAAAACAACCATGGTGGGACACATCTGCATACACCTTTTTCTCTCTCTCTCATTCACTGACTCTTCAACATACAGTATGTGAATTTAGCATCCACTAACAAACAGTATATGCACCACTTTGGTTGTAGACACAAACAAAAGATAACATTAAGATAAGATAAGATGAACTTTATTAATCCATTGACATGGAAATTTGTAATATATTATACTACATATAAATTATTATACTACTATTGGTATCAGTATTGCCTTGACCATTGACAATTTCAGCATCTTAACACTACAGATATCTTTTTCACTGTGTCTTAAAATTCCCAATCACTTTGTCTCATCACAACCGCTATCGCTTTCAGTTCTTTGTTGTTTCTAAAACTTCATGAAAAGCTAATCACAGCACTTTTTTAATCATCACCTCTTTAAGTTTTTTTAATGAATTTTTAAAGATGCCACCAATTGGGACCTGTCACTAAAAAAATAAGCTATTAATGCTTATATCTCGGAACTGCTTGAAGCTCCAAGTAGGTGGTTTTGCTTGGCCAGTACACAAATATGTCCCGTGTTCGGGTACCTTAATCATTCATTCACTTTCATGTTTAATCTTTTATTTGTTTACTTAAATTAGATCTAGTAGCGTTAGCTAGTTTTAAGTCCTAATGCATTTTAGCCTCTTGTGTAGCGCTTTGAGCTATCCAGGGAAAGCGCATTACAAATGCTATTATCATTATTATTATTATTACGTGTCCACCTACCTGCGTATCCAGGGATGAGGTGCATGAGGTTGATGTAAGGGATGTCGTAGCCACTGTGCACGTCAATGGTCTCTAACAGGCGCATGGTCACCCAGGCCCACAGGAACACCATGTGGTTACACAGCAACAGGATGCCCCAGAAGAACCCCATGCCTAGGACTGGACAAGTCAAAGAGTACAAACTAATCAGTTTCTCTTTATTGTTGTTGTTGTTGCTATCAGGCACAAGTTATGAGCTATTCACTCTTCAAGACCTACAGAGCCATGGCAGCCTAGCTCTGCAACCTGGGACTAGAGGGTTTCTCTTTATTAAAACACAGCACATATTACTAGAACTGAGAACAAAAGTAACTATATTATCATCCATCATCAATGAAAGGAAACTTAAATACATTTGACATGTCACAAACAAACAAAGACACAAAGTTTGATGAATCAGGTCTTCTAAGACAAAATACACTCCCTTGAAAAAAAGGGCAGAACATCAGCTCGCTAAGCAAATCTGATACAAAGGAACAGCCAAAGCCTATTATCAATGTGAACACAAAGTCAGACTTACTGATAGTTTCTGCTGGGTGGGCGTACTCTGCAGTCATGCCAAATGGAGTCTGAAAAGACAAACATCAGACAAGAATGTCATTTGAATGGTTCAGTGCTGTTGTCAAAGTTTACTGTGCAATCATTAGCTCTGACCAAAACTTTCACAGCTTTCAATACAAAACCGAAGTAATTTTAAAAAATGTATTCACAAGAAATGCATAATCTTGTTATGAATAAACATAAACAATAGGTACCATCTCTAGATGTATTCCCCGTCTGATCATTAAGTTCAATGCACTTAATAGTAATAGGCTACATAAATCTTTTCAACAAAACATTAAACAATGATAGTTTCTTACAAATTGATTCATTCAAACCTGGCTCCAAGAAATATGTAACACAAAATAATTGCAACTGAGAGATCAAAATCCTTCTATTGTCTTACTGGAAAAACAGAGTTTGCATGCAAAAGAGAATGAAAAATGATCTTAAAAGTAAATCTTATTCCTCTTGTGTTTTCATTGAATAAACAAAAGAACATAGATGGTTGAACCCATGGATCCATGAAGGTTGTGGTTGTTGCTTTTCCTTGCGGTGGTGTCAGCCAATGACAATCTTATGAACTTGTACTGTCTGAGGTGGTGGTGGTGGGGGGTCCGTAGAGAATGTTGTGTGTGTCCTCATGGAGTTGAACAAAGCTGTTGTTGTTTTCTAATCCCTTTCGCTGTAAGCTGGTTGCCCTTGACAGCCACTGAGTGCCTCTCGGATGAAGTTGCAGGTTTTTATTAGTTGCTGGGCTTTTGTGTACAGTGTATTCTTGGGTTGTTTTTTAAGTAGTTGGTGTCTTGGTTTTTTTAGTTTGGGGCAGTGTAGCGGGAGATGTCCAATGGTTTCCTCATGATAATTGCAGTTGAACAAAGCTAAGAAAGAATTACTAGGTTCCTACCTGGAAGTGGTGATGCACTTTGTGAATGTACTTGTACACTCTCTTGTCATGCAGGGCATAGTGCATGAAGTAGTGCCAAGTGTCCTCAATGACGGCACAGCCAAAGACGCGCAGAGCCAAGTTATACCTGAGTAAACAATCGACAACTGTTTGGTCTCTCTTCCCAAAACAAAGACAAAGAAGACCAGAATAAAGGCCTCTTCTTTACGTTTAGATAGAAAACTACATGCAACAACTTCAGCTCTGTTGTCAGTGATCACAGCATGCAAAATAAGTAATGAAATAAATTGACAAACAATTAATAAATGTTTATTGTACTTATTATAATTTTTACGTGTATGTCGTGAAAATAATTTTTAAGTCTATTTCCACGACATGTTTTCTGCTAGGCACCCAACCACGCCTCGATCTACTACACATATTCGTACACCACCTGGCTACTGAATACACTAAACATATGTCGAAGATTAAGTTACGGGGCAAACAAAGGGTGTAAGAAGATTCTAGCGCTACAAAAGTCTTCTTAACTTAATCTTCGACAATGTTCCTAATGAGACACATATGTTTAGCGTATTTAGTAGCCAAGTGGTGCACAATTTTTCATAACTTTGTAGAGTGTCATTATTTGAGAATTACATCAAAATGTGTAGATTTTGCGAAGTAAACCTTTCATTTTTTTCATGAAATATTGGTTTAGCCATCAATCATATTTTTACAAAGACTATTATGCAATTTTAACTAAGGTCCATGCAAAAGCTCAGCCCTGTGCGATGCGTCTCCATACAGTTAGCCTTTAAAACGTGATCAAACTACATGCAACAAACTATAGTTTAATGTGTGATCTAATACTGCTCCTACAGACAAGCTGTATAATTGTAGCACATACCAAGGTGGCATTTCATCCCATCCATAAGGTATATTGAAGAATTCTGTGAACACGTAAGTTCCTGCAATAAGGGGGAGCTGAAACAGATGAAAATCTCATTCACACACAAGAATTCAGAATAAGGGGATTATGTTGAATATTTCTTAAACAAACATCCTTAAATGTAACCCTCAAAGTGCCATTCTTTTCTCATCCATTTTCTTTAATGCAACCCATTATTACGGTTTCTTTTTCTTTCTTGAGTTTGAGTGTTACACCCTAGCAACACTTTATAAATCATATAAGAGGTGGGACATTCGTTTTAATTTCTGTCTCTGATAGAATAAAAAATGCCCATGCTAACCATGTTCAGAATGCCCTCATCTGGATTCGAACCTGTGTCACCCATTTGGAGACCAAATGTGTCAACCCAATGTGTTAATGTTAACCATTCTGTCACCACTCAGCACCTTATTAATGATTGCAGCAGTTACTCTCTTCTTACAAACTATTAATAATGATAATGATAATAATTCATTTCTTTTGGCGTTTTTTTTTGGTGAATATTGGTTTCAGTTTCACCCATTTACTTGAAGGAGAAACAAAGTGAAGAAATTCAATATTCTTAAAAAGTAAAGTAACAAGAAAGAGGCTAGAGTTATAAGAAATACCTGAATGCAGAAATGGTTGAACATAAGCAGCTTGAAACATTTCATCTGTGCATTGTAAGTCTCAGGGCGATTCTGTGAAGAGATCAAGGTACAAACTTGTCAATAATGAAACCTACATGAATAATAATAATAATAATTATAATAATGGAAGCTTTATATTTATACTTCATAAATTACAAAGAGAATAACTGAAACAATCCTCTCTCCTTATGTTGTTGTTTTTATTCCCCGCAGTGGAGTTTTTCACTCATGTCGGCCAGTGCAATGCCAGTCTTATGAACTTGTATGACTGTCTGAGCTGGTTGGGGGGTCCATAGAGGATGTTGTGGGTTGTTGCTTTGTTGATTTGCCTGACTGTTCGAAGAGTGCATGGTTCCTCTTTCTCTTACAAAATGTATGCTTTATAACTACACAGTACTTATTACTTCTCCACTAGAAATTGTCAGCAAATGAAGCAGAATTTACTGGGAAAAGGGTACAAAAAAAAAAAAAAAGTCTCCTCTTCTATATCAAAGTTGAAACCTTAGACTTAGAGATTAATATACAAAAAAATACTGTACTTGTTACCATTCTCTCATTTTGGCTTACTTACACTCTGAATCTTGAACTGTTTCATGAAAGGGACAAATTGAAAAAGGATCCCAGGCAAACATGCTGCAAAGTACACAAACTGAAAAACAGCAAGAGACAACATGTAAAAACCTTCAGTGATCAGTGGTCAACACACAAAGGTAAAAACAATGTTTTCAATTTTGAAAAAAATAAACAAGGAGGTCTACAGTTCTCTTGGAATTTTATCAGGTGTAGAAAAAAAATCAAAATCTATCCTACTATCTAGATCTATAGAAATTAATTAGAAAGTGAAACATCTTATTAAGTTAATTAAGTTAAATAGAATCTGAGCATAGTTATTATTGTGGGGTTTTCATAACCCCCAGGTGGTTTGGATCGTGCCGAATGGTATCCAAGTCTGTTGGAGAAACCGGACGGGAGTGGACAGCTATACAAACTGCCCACAAGACCCATTGTTGTCCAGAATGTCCATTGTCCATAATGCCCCCAGACCAGAGGGATTCGAACCTGGGTCGCCCGCTTGAAGACGAAATGAGTTAGGCGTGTGTATCATGATCATGATCATGTATGGATGCTATCTATTGCTAACCATTCGAACACAGTAAAGTGCAAGAGCTAAGGTCTAAGAAGATTTTGATTCTAGCCTTGCCTTAGTCACATTCAAGTAAGTCTTACCTCATGTACTATAAGAGAGCCCCATGTAGCAATTTGAAACTTTGTGTAGTGCTTGTTCATATAATTCCAGGCATCCGCAAATGGCTCTTTGATTGGGTTTTCTGGAACATAACTGTTATACTCATAACTGAAGAGCTGATCCGGAATGGACTGAAAGGTGTCTGTTAAATTTTCCATTGTCGGCCTTCTCCTTTGACTGGATTTGAAGATTTACACCACGTACATGTAAGTCAAAATGTTTTGACTATTTCGATGCGATCGACTTATAAAAGCGATTTAGGCAGGTGGTTGGTTCGATGAAAATTCATCCAATGGATGGGGGTAGTAATTTGCAGGCAGTGCTTGCGTGATCTAGGCCTAGCCTATCGATTGATTATTTATCATGGAGACACCGGTGAAGAGAGTTGCCAGATTTATAGCAGACCGCAAAACATTTCGGACCACTGTTTCAACGCCTGGTATCTTGTGTTGTCATCAGATGCTTTAAAAAAACATGTTTTGCCCATCATCATCGTATTTTTATATAAGCATTTCAAAAAGTATCATCAGTTTGTTTTGCAGATACTCATCTCTAGAGTATCGCACTACTGAGCACGTAGGTGCAGAACAATCTGAGGTGATAACTTGGCATGTGGAGTCTTTCATAACATTCACAGCTGATCGACAGAGAGGGGTTTCCCTGTTTTTCAATAAATGGGCACAATTGATTGGATAGAGCCTCGTGGTCTGATGTCCCTCGTCCCACTTTTCTCTGCCCACGCAACAGCGCGGCTGTTTCACCCACGGCTTTATTGTCCGTGATATATATTGTTGTTGTTGATGATGATGAGATGTTGTTGTTGTTGTTGTTGTTGTTGTTGTGATCAGGTACAAGGTATGAGTTATTCACTCTTCAAGTGGTCTAAAAGACGTACAAAGTCATGGCAGCCTAGCTCTGCAACCTGGGGAGCCTTCAATTAATCAAAGTGGCCCATTGTTCATGAAATCGTGCAATGCAGTCACCCTTACGATATTGTATACAATATTGAGTTCATTGACACATTTAGGTTGCAGTTGTGATATATAGGCATAGGACTGAACCAGGTGTGTGTCACATACTTTCCTGTGACCCTGGTGCTTGAACTTGTGTGAGAGAATTCATGTTGGCAGTTTCGCTGTTATAAAAACGCGGGTTAAGGTTTGAAGGTCAGTTATCTGTTCGCCGTGGTCATAAGCCACAACATATGCGAGACGAGACGAGATGATCATGATCAATATACACCACCTCACCATTACTGTAGGCCTAGGCCTACTAAAAAGCAAAACAAATCTTACAAGACAAAGACAACTCTACATTCACAATATTAGACTATGGACAAAGAAATGAAGACATCAGTACACGATTGTGTGTGTGTGTGTGTCAGTGTAAGAGAGAATGAGAGAGGTCAGAGAGAGAGGTCAGAGACAAGTAGAGAGAGGGGTCAGTGACAAGTAGAAAGAGAGAGGGGTCGGAGACAAGAGAATTTGAATTTGAATTTGAATATCTTTGATTGATTTTGGGGCCCTTGGCCCATACATCACATTGGATACATTTTCAAATGACAATACACATTCTTACATAAAACA
>JAUELK010041582.1:0-13289 GCA_031471215.1 Gastropteron pacificum | reverse complement strand
ACTCGGCAAAATCTCTGGCAAAAGCCAGAAAGTGAATAACATAGTAGATTCAGAGAAACTCATGATATATCTACTATGTATTCCCCATCTCTTGGAAAGAGCAGAGTGCAATATTCCCATTTTGCACTGGACATTCAAAAGCCAACATGTACCTAAACTGCATCGACCCTGCCCATCCACCCAACTGCAGGCACTGCAACTAACTACCCGTATGAAAAAACCTCCTCTTGGAATGTCCTGCACTCTTAAGTTGTGAGACACGCCTACCTCCCACTCAAACCCACAACTTCCAAATCCTCTATCCCAAAACCCCCCCAAAAATCCCCAACCAGCTCAGATATTCATACAAGTTCATAAGATTGGCATTGGCTGACAAGCATGACAAGCATCTGTCTTGTCCTTTCCTGTTTAACAGATTTGTAAAATATTTCTTTCACTGTTATCTCAGATATTATTTGTCAGGTGGTGCAAAGCTGTTCTGAAATACAACTACAAATTAACTGTAATCAGTCTCCACCACCACAACACAATTTTCATCACCTTTTGTGGTTTACTGTAGAAGACACTGCTTGGAAAAATAATTTTAATGTTATCTCTTTCAGTAGATGATGATTAACATTGTCAGAGCTTCCTGTGCACCATTTGACAAGTTGTGTTAGTATTGTTACTATTTGCTACTGTAATGTAACATTCCATCACCAACTTTGTGTCTGCAGAAATACCCGGAGCGAGCAATCCACAAAGTTCTCTCCCTGATGCTGAGACGTGGAGAGATCCAACACCGCATGCAGAGAAAGGTTCTCTTCAGGATCAAGTGATCACAGACATCTTATCTCTCACATCAGCACACACATACCCACACACGCGCGAATGTCTCATCCTTCACATAAACACATACATTACAGTCTCACATCAAGACAAACATACAATTACAATGTACACTAACATAGCATTTCAAACATCACCACATTTTTGTACATATTCAATTCAAAACTTGGAAAATGAAATGTTAAAAAAAAGAAAACACATCTGTTACATTACATTAGTTGTGTTGATCAATTTTCAAATTTATGAAATACTAGTACAAGCACAAGTATAGAGGTCTATCTACACTACACATGTCCGTTTTTTATTTTCTTTGTAGTATTATATACAGAAAAATTATGTTTGTGCATCTAGCTTTTTCTGTTAAAATCTGCTTTTTTTGTTTTGTTTACTTACTGTACGGCAGTGTTATTACAAATTGATGATGTCTTACTATTGGTAAAGTGAATTTCTTATTCTTGTACATTATGCTGGAATCTTTATGTAACTAACTTACAATTATAGGTTAGTTCACCTCTCAAACCTAATTGTGTCACTATTGGTTAAATCAAAAACGTCAAACTCTTGAGAATGTAATTGACAAGATTAATTTGTAACTCAACTCAGAGAAGTTTTTATGACAGACAAACAAACAGATAACTGTTTTACTTGTACAGTGATAGAATGAGAAGACTTGAACAGTTTATATTATTATTGTTGTTGCTATTGTATGATTCTATGATGGTGAGATCTTTGTTAAGGATTCTTTCCCCCTGTGTATATACATTATTGTAATGTTCAATATTTTGATGAAATAAACATTTCACATGTTACAAATTATAAGTTTATTAATTTGTTTGTTTTAAAAAGCGTGTGTGTGACAGAATCTTTTCATACAGTCAATCAATGACTTGACTCTTTAAAGAATTCATGGCTCGGGTTTAAAAAGTGTTTAATTGTTATAGAAACTTTTTACAGTGAATGAGTGTTTCAGAGAAGCTTTCAATGTCAATGGCTTGATACAATACTTTATGTTAATGAGACTTTGGATCTTGAATTGAGCTCGGTACAGTAGCTCAAACCATGTCCTCTAGGTGTGTGACTACAGTTGGAAGATCTGATAGAAACTGCACTGTCTTAAACTTAAACAGTACAGTAGCTCAAACCATGTCCTCTAGGTGTGTGACTAGAGTTGGAAGATCTGATAGAAACTGCACTGTCTTAAACTTAAACAATAGCAGAAACAGCAGTAGCCTATATGAATAATAACTAGCAACATTTCACTACTACACTACACACAAGTATGGTCATCCATTGCCAAACTGATTTTGAAATAAGAGTAAGGTAATGTAATAATATATAATAATGATATGGAGTGCACCACCGTTTTAGTCCTAGCCATCTATCGTTTTCCATGTGAACTGTCTAAATTTAAAGCATGTAGCCACTTCCACTCTTTTTTAGATGTTTTCTTTGTCATCAATGTGTTAGATTTAAATGTATATAGTAATAATAGTATAGAAGACAAAAGGTGTAAGTGTAAGCCCTTGGCTCCACAAGAGACATAAGCCAGTAAGTCAAGTAGACAACAGCATCAAGTGCAGCATTGTTTTAGTTTTACATGTACTTATACACTTCTGTACAAGTAGAAGGCATTCCTGCATTTATACATTTAACACAAGAATTAGGTACATATATACTTTTTTTAATTATTACTACAGTACTCTTTTTTTTAAAACACTGAACAGAAAAAACAAAATATAATCTCATGGTTGTTTTATTCATACTGCTATTCATCATGACATAATCATATAGTTAGTAGAGAAAATGCAAGTAACAAATGATGCAATATATGTTGCAGTGCAGTTGCATTCATCAATGTATCAAACTGCATGTAAAGAAATAAAATGGCCATGAAAAATGTCATAAGAATAAAATTAGTTATGATGATAATGAGGACATGATACATGAACTTATGAAGAGCCAATAGTATTTTGCTGCCATGCTGCTATATCAAACAAGACAAAGTAACTTTATCTCACTCTATGGTAAGCTGTCATTACACTTACAACACACTACACTAGCTATACATACTTTTTATTAATTAAGCAGACATGATTCACTCTTGTATTTGTATTTGACACCACATATCGTTAGTTATGGTCAAATAAAAGGTGTGCCTGCCTGGGAATGGGGCGGAAAAGAAAGAAAATTGACTGTGACTGAAGTTTCATTTGTTTCTGAAACAACTGTTCTTTAAGTTTAAGACACTTTCTTTTTACACAATGTTTTAGTGAATTTGTGAATATGTCAACCTGGAAAACTCAACAGAAAAAAGACATGCCATATTATTATTATCTCGGAATCACAAAGTGTGTCAATCACTCACACATATAATATTAATATTAATACTGCTTTTGTCATTGTAATGTAGTGATTTATGGTTATGGTAAGTTCTTGTCTGGCTGTTCCTACATTAGTTGAATTTTTTTGGTCATGTACGCATATACAAATATTGAAAAAAGGGGTGGGTGGATGTCTTCAGTCCACTGGAATGTGTAAAATCAAAGAAACATCGATGCCAAATGAATGAACGGTGAACATATTCAACACATTGCTTTCTCTACAAAACAAAACAGTATGCATGCCATACATTGCATCAATGACTGCTGGATTAGAATTAGAGGAGGAGGAAGATGGAAGAAGATAAGAAGTAAATAGGCCTACTATGTACCAACTAGGTACAAATATTTTCTTCCTCCAAATCCAAATACATTTTTCACTATAAAACTCGTACTTGATAAGAATGACTGATGATATACAAATACAAATGATTGATTGTGCATGTAGTTTATAAGTTAGAATAATATTTACAAGAAAGTGACGCAACAAACAGAAACAATTTAAAGTGGAGAAATTGTAGGACATTTCTTGCATACAGCTCTAATTTGAGTGTTTGTTAGTTTGTTGATTGTGATTGCATTTATAGTGGACAGTATACATGTATCATAAGTTAATTTAAAACTAAAACATTGCTTAAAATGGTCTCCGCTGAGCCAGAATGGGAAGTATCAATTACGCAGAAATTATATATTTTAGACATCAAAAAGAAAAAAGAGAGGACAGTTGTGAAAAAAGAATAGAATGAGTAGTTTTGCAGTAGTCATAATTTATAAATTATACAATTGTGAATAGGCACATTTGTCATCACCTGTACAATACAAACAGACCTGTCAAAATATTGTTTTCAGTTTCAAACAAGGTCTGGCTTGTAAACAAAACAAAAATTGAAAAAGAGTAGAAAAAAAGGACATTGACATATATCATCAAGAAATTTCCCTCACGGTCAAGTTTTCACAGGTAAGTTTGAGGGCCATACGGAATTCAATATAACATTATAAAGGTACAAATGCCATCTTCTCTGTGTTGTATAAATAGTATAATTAAAGGCATCAGTGAATTCCAAACTGCTGCTGATTCTTTTGGAGTAAGTCTGAAGGCCTTGCTGCACTAGAGAGTGAACACTTTTGTTTATTCTGGTGCAGATTCAAGATTCTTTAGAAGTCAGGAGTAAGCTTCAGTTCAGTTTGAGAGCCTTGTGGTGTGGGTTCGGGTCACTATATAATATATAGTAATAGTAGAAGTAGAGTCAAATTCAGCCATCCTATTCTGATGCAGATTCTTTAGGTGTAAGTTTCAGTTTGAGAGCTTTGCGATGTGGATTAGAATCATACTGATTGTGTGTATGTTTGCTAGTGCCAGTTTTATTCTACTGATGCAGATTCTTGTTTCGGCTTCAGTTGAGCTTTGCAGTGTGGGTTGGAATCGAACTAAAATTGTGTGTATATGCTTTATTCTGATGCAGATTCTTTAAGTGTAAACTTCAGCAGTTTCAGTTTGAGAGCCTTGCAGTGTGGGTTGGATCGGACTGATTATGATTATGTGTATGTGTGTCTTTCATTATTCTGATGCAGATTCTTTAGGAGTAAGTTTCAGTTTCAGTTTGAGAGCCTTGCGGTGAGGGTTGGAGTCTGAGCTACTGCTCTCTGCGCCGGGTGAGTACAACAAGGCTGGGTTACTCAAGGCCAGCCGGTCATGCAGTGGCTCCTCAGGGTCAGAGATGTCCTGAATGCCGGCACTCCCGGCTCTAGACTGCCGCGGCACAGCCGAACCACTACTATGGCTGAACTTCCTGTGTTTGGATTCCTTCTCTGACCCCGAAGAGCTTTTACTGCGGTGGTGTGAGGAGGGGGGAGGGGGTGTGGAGTGAGAGGAGAGGGGGGAGTACATGGGGCTGTGCATGGAAGGTGACTGGTAGGACGAGGGTACGTGTTGGGGGGTCATTGACATGGGGTGGGGTGGGGTGGAGGCGTGCCCGCCCGCTCGCTTGATCTTCAGTTTGAGCAGACCTTTGGAAGGGTCAATGACTTTGCTGAATGCCATACCCTCACTCCCGGAGCTCTCCCCTGCCCCTACAGCCCCGCCCAATCCTGGTCCCCCAACCACCGGGGGTCGCCTGTTGTCATCATCGGAATCCTCCGAGATGTCTGAGTGAGGTGGTAAGGCAGGGTTGAGTCGCAGAGCCTGGCGAGCTAAGGAAGGCTTCTCCTCTACGAATAGATCCGAGATGTCCTCGTCCTTCTCAGTATAGTTGACCGGCTTCCTGCGTCTCAGCCCCACCCTACTACGAATGGCACTTTCATCCTCCTCCTCATCCTCCCGAGACGTTGAGACCTCATCATCCAGCTCCACCACTTTCTTGGGTCTCTTCTCGGCGGGCTCGTAGCGGTGCTTGAACCTTTGCTGTTGCTCCATCACTTTCTGTTGTCTCTTCTTGGCTTCCATCATCTTACTGTACTGGATCTCTTCCTCCAGCTGGATGCGACGTAGCTCAATCTCTTGTTGCCACTGGTAACGGTGAAACAAACAAACAAACAAAAAACCTTTAAGAATGTATTAATGTAATGAATGAAACTAAGACACATACAAAAAAAAAAAGGATAAATGCTTGCAACATTCACACAAGTATATTGTCAATAAATAATAAGCAAGACATGTCTAAATTGACACAGACAGGGGTGGGAGAAATTTAAAAAAACAAACAATTCGACATAAAACACACTTACTTTTTTGTGGACAAAACTGTTGAACATTTGTCAAAATTTTGATGCCAATTGACAATCATTTCAAAATGTTCATTTGGGCTATTGAAAACAAAGTTTAACCCAACGTTAAAATTGGCATTAAAAAGGCATGGCAATCATTTACTAGCGTTTTCTGCATGCTTAATTTTGTCACCGCCACTGTTGCCACAAGAAAAAGTGAATCCATCGCTTTGATGATAACTACGGGCAATAGTACTGACATCGCTTTCATGGATGCATAATAGAGAGATAACTAATAACTACAAATGTAGTTTGTTCGCAATTAGACAACGTAGGTCTGCCTGCGTGTCGAATTTTCCTTCAGATATCATTGCCATTTGTAAACAATGTCTACAAACATTCGCGTTTTTCGATAGTAATTCAATTATTTCCGACCACCCATTTTCCTAAGTTTCTGTGGCTCGTCCATAGTTCTGTAGTCAGGTACAAAAAAAGTAGTATCAGTGTAACTACATAAAATCAGTTGTAGTTGGCAACTCTACTCTGCAACAGTCATTATTATAATGAGGTTGTACAGATGATTGAGACTATTTCTACACTAGCATACTACAATAACTACAACTATTTCTACTACCACAGTGCTACTACTCATGATACTGTTACTACCAGCACACATTCTTCCACAACAATGACTACTGCTTACTAACTACAACAACAACTACTACGACTTACTACTGAACTGCAACAAACACTAACCTGAGGTCTCATTCTGTTTTTGTTGAGTTCCTTCAATCTCTCCGCCGCATGTTCCTTCAGCCTCCTCTGTCTCTCCACATCCTCACTAACAGACTGCCTCCTCCTGTATTCCTCCTCTTCCCTCCTCTGCCTCTGTCGCTCCTCCTCCCTCTTCTGCCTCTTGATCGCCTCCTTCGCCTGCCTCTCCCTCTCCCTCTTCTCTCGCTCCTTTCGTTCTTGTAGCTCACGCTCTTTCCGTTCCTGCTCCAGTTTTTCCTGAGAATGAGGAAATCTTGACAAAGTTAAAACTTTGAGATTGCCAATTTCTGTTCTGCCTAGACTACACTCGGCAACTATTGCCACGCTTGTTTTCTGTTTGTAAGAGAATCAAGGGCAGTAACTTGAGGATTTAGTCAAGTTTTAATTTGGTTGTTTCCGCTTTTAATTTAAACAACAAATAGTAGTAGGGTTACCTTGATTGATTCTCTCACAAACAGATACCATGTCAGTTCTCTACATGTGTGTATAGGCTAAATGAATCAGGATAAATCATACGACACAAAGGGTTTCGGTAAGTCGGTGTCAGTATGGTTTAAAGCCAGGAGCCTCCACAGCGAAGGTCCAGACACAGCCAACTCCTGTCAATTTTAAAGAAGGGTTCAGTGAATGTGTATATGAAATTGGCGGGTTTCTGTACCTCCAATAAGGTTAGGAATTATAACCACTGGACTGAAATTAAATGGATATTGTCAATAAAGTACTCAGGACAACCTAAATGTACTTAGAATACATTTTTACAATACACTACATATCTGTAGGTACATGTTATATTTCATTTCATTGTGCCTTTGATTGACATGTGGGCCAATGGCCTAGAATTGAAAGTCTACAATAAACTTCATTCATTCACAATACACCACACATGAGGTATGACTTGTATCTTCTTCTTTGTTCTCGTATGAATTGTATTATCATGTAAAAGATAAGATAAAATAAGAAAAGCATATTCGTCCTTTGCAGGAAATTCGGCATGGTCATTACATCTACAGTAACAACTCTCTCTCACACACACACACACACTGACCTGTCTCTCAATCTGCTCCATCAAGTTGTCCAGTAGTTCCTCCCCTCCCTTCCCAGAGTTCTCGTCGCCCAGACTGACCAGTAGGTCCCGCTGGAGTGGACGAAACACTTCCTGGGTGTCCACTAGGGGCAGGCTACATGACAGAGAGTCTACAAAATACTCATACAGCTCCTGGGGGGGGGGGGGAGAGATGGCGGGAAGATGATGTTGTTAATGATTATGAAGAAGACGAAGATAGCAAGATTATAATGTCTGGCAAAATGAGAAGAAAGCGCAGCCAACAAAAAACTGGGACTATAAGTATCAATACACTGCATTTGATCCTACACCAAGGAACAGAGCATGTATGGGGAAGCCCAGAGTGCAGTGATGTTGTTCCTCTGTGACAAGATGACAAGACCATAATAACAATGTTCATTTTTTTAACCCATCAGCTAGCTTAATGCGCTTTACACAAGATTAGCACCCTGACAGACCTGATTCATTCCAAAGCCATCTCAACATCTTGGGAGGCATACTGGTAGTGCTGCCTGGTCGGTGACCACAGCAACATACTGAGAAGATCTTTCACTGTCTATACTATAGTCAGGTACCCTTTTAAGTTTGAACACCTGGGCACAGTGAGAAACGTGTGACAAAATATTTTTACCAGAAGTACATCTGGTTGTGGATAAGAAAATACTCTCAAATCCAAATAGAGTTGGCATGGCCAGGATTCAAACTCCCAGACCTTTGACATGAGAGGCCAACACACTGACCACAAGACCACAAGTGTGGGGAAGGAGATTTTAGATGGGGCAGGCTACATGATAGGGAATTACCAAAATACTCATACAGCTCCAGGGGGAGGGGGGGAGAAATTGGAGAGAAGATTGTGTTAGTGAAAATAAAATACAGTGCAGTCCATTTATAACGACAACGGATATAACAAGAACACGGTTGTAACGAGAACATTTCTCAATGCCGTTTTTTTTCCTTCTTAGGTTTGTAACTATTGATTGGGTAAAACAAGACAAACTAACTAACTATGACTGATCCTAACTAAATGACGAAAAGCGACTCGACCTGTATGAACAGACTATCGGAAACAATGAGAGAAATGAATGAGGACAATAAAATAAAATTAGCAATATGAATAAAATATCGTTGTTTCAAGTCTCTAAACTTGTAAGTCTGAATTGGGCTACTCAGGAGAGGGAAAAAACAACCTCCTTGCTTACATTCTGTCCCAAAAAGTGTTTAAACTACAATGTACTTAAAAATAGTATTTATGTGAAAATAGAAATGAAAACACTTCAGCAAAAATTAAAAGACTTGACTCAGATTATCTCTCCGATTCTCTCTGATTGTCTCTTTATACGGACCCACGTGACTGGACATATTTTCAGCAAGGTGTAGGCCTACATTGTACTTAGGATAAATTCCTCATTCTGGAAATATAATAATCCGAATTTCAGTAATTTCACTGCAATGGTTGATGGTAACGCACAGACACAGAGGTGATACACACAGAGGACTGTATAACCATCATCATCATCTTTATGAGTCTTGTGTGGTACATGTTCTAGACTAAGCCTACTGTTTGGCCCAACAGATAAAATGATAGTGATGATGATAATGAAGACAATGACCAATGATGATAATAATTATGATGATAATGACGACAACGAATGATGGTGATGAAGAAAACTCACAGAGTACAAGGTATGAACATTTTCCTTGGACCCTGTAGATGAAGATAAAGAAGAAGAAGATGATGATCCTGTGTTGTCCTCATTGTTCATGTTGGCGTCCAGACTAAGTATCTCCTCCACCTCCCGCCTGTCCTTCCTCAAGACTGACAGCTCCTGGAAACTCTTCAAGTGACGTCTCATCACCTTCTCTGCTGCAAGCTGGACAAGGAAAACAGAAGATACAATTTAATAATAATAATGGAGTTCATTTCTAATGTGCATCATCCCCATTAGCATGAGCTCGAGAATAATTTAGAGAGTAAATAGAGTGGATCCATCGCTATTTTGTTGCTGGAAAAATAATGCCATCGATTGCATAGAGCTAGTAGTGTTAGTTGTTGGATAGAGAACTGAAATCTCTGCATGACAACATTTGATCTTTCCAGAAAAAAATGGCGACAGATCCACTCTGTTTGCACTCCTTGTAATTCCTTTCATCAAGGGATGTGGAGACTGATGTAAATAACCCTCTAGGGTACGTTCTCAAACATAATATTTGGAATATTCTACAGCAGAAAAAGTTGTCGGGTACATTGAATGGTCACCAGTTACCTAGTCACATCTGTCACGAGATGTGAAAGTACAATGCCTGGGGTAGGGGTGGGCGTTATTCGAGTAAGCGAGTAGCACCTCCTGTAACTGAGCATTCGATATTGCGGTTTCCTTTGTCGATATTCGAGACTTTGACGAGAGAAAAGAAAAAAATAGAAAAGAGGCAGCCGCAGCCCTAAGAAGACTAAAAAAATGATCTTCTTTCCCGCTGTTTAGGCCAATCACTAAAGATTTCTTTTTAATAAATAAAATATGCATGACGTGTGCTGAAGCTAGGGTCAATGTCCAGCTACAAATAGCACAGAAAGGTATACATTCTGTGAAAAATAGTCTGCATGAGTCGTAGTTTGATGGTCAAAAGTCAGTGACAGTATCGATTACACCCCTAATCTACTCGAAATTAGTCGATACTGGCAAATATCGAATAAAGCCCACCCCTACCCTGGGGCGTGGTGGTGTTTCTTTCAGGTAACATTGTGAATGGAGACTGTTTTGTTCCAGGGAGTGACATTGTTGTCACATGACTAGGGTATTGGCGACTGTTTAATCCAAACAATCAACAACTTTTCTTTTGTAAAAAGAAACTAAATATTATACAAGTGTATGTAGCCCATGAGGGTTGTTTAAATCCGTTTCTCTGTCATGTGACCTCATTAAAATACTTGACTAATTGTGGATCTCAATAACTTTCTGTGTACCTAGAGCCCATGTAGTGGGGATAGACGCTATACAAATGACCTTCATTATTATTATTATTATAACGGCATTTGTACTTGTACTGATTTGTTGATGATTATTCATTTCATTATGCAATTGTAACATTATTCTTGGCATTTGTAATTATACCAGGGTATGTATTTACCCTGAGAGCTCCAAAGACTTTGTGAGAGTCAGATCTAGCCACTCTGTGCTCAGGTGAAGTGTCTGCCATGGCTGTCTCTAGGTGTGGCATGTAGACTGACAGGTGGGGTAGTATCACTTCTTCTATTGCCTGAAACAAAGTTTCATAAAAAAAATAGTCACTACTATGGTAGTCTCACCTTGAGCATAGTAGTAGTAATTGCCTTGCCTGGGCTTTGTTCATCCACTGCTGAATTTAGCTCTCCACTCTTGATCTCCAAAGCTCTCTCCATCTAGCTTTTGGGAGCCACTTGTTACCTTCCCCTGCCTTGATGTCATCCGACCACCTTATGTTAGGGCATCCTCTTTTTTGTTTCTTTACAGCAGTAATTATCATTTAAAAAAACACAACCCACACTAGGAATCAAATTTGTGTAGCCCTCTTGAAAACCAAACAAGTTCATCCAGAGTGACCTGGTTATAAAGAATAATCTGAATAACTCTATGACTAATGATGACGGCTACAACAATGATGACAATAATAATAATGGCAATGATGATATAGGCCTACACCTAACACAGAGAGAGATACACTAATCATACAGAGAGAAGTACCGTATGTCCGAGAGCTATAACTATTAAGAGTGACAACAATGACTCCACGGTGAGAGTAGAAAGGTTTTGTCTCGTCCTGCCATACTTCACGCAGACATTTGAAAGTTAACACCCTTTAGCTTGACACAAAGACTTAATAGATAGAAAGACAACAAGACTTCACAGATACATAGACAAAAGGACAGATAAAGAGGTAGGCCTACCTTGTGTCCCAGAGCTGTAAGGGTGACGATGACTCCATAGTGAGAGTAGAAAGGTTTTGTCTTGTCCTGCCACACTTCACGCAGACATTTCAGAGTGTTGAACCTCAGGTGGTTCTGGGGGCTGGTCCAGCGACTGGGGACACACATGGTACATAACAATAATAATAATAATAGATAGCATTTATATAGCGCTTTTCCCTGTTCTACAGCAAGCACAATGTGCTTTACAGCCACTAATACCCCGACAGACCTGATGAATTCCAGAGCCTTCTCAACCTTCTGGGAGGCATACTGGTAGCATTGCCTTGGTTGGCGCCCGGCGCTCATACCAACATACTAACAAGATCTTTCACTGTTTATAATCAAGTACCCATTTTTCACCTGGGTGAGGTGAGAATGTATCGGTCTTCTTCTCCTTCTTCAGCATCCAGCATGTATGAGCCTTCACCCTTCTGTAAATGCCAGGTAGTTTTAGAGCCAGGCATGTTTTCAATTGGTCAATGAGAGAAGTAGAAGAAGAAAAAGAAGAGGTGGAGGTCACTTACTTGACAATCTCTGCCAGTAGCCTAGCGGCGTAGTCTCTGAGCAGCCAGTGGTCATTGGCTGAGCTGATGGAGGCAGCCAGTGGTTCCAGTACACACATCTCTACGCCATGGACTAGAGTGGTCAGCTGAGGAACATTGGACAATGGTCAGGTAGAACAGGATAATAATATTTGTTTCAGTTTGAACAATCCTAGGGGCAGTTTTTGGATCGAACAAGAGGTGGGACCTACGTTGTAACTCCCGTCTCCGATAGGACGGGGGTGGACAGCCATGAAAACTGCTATTGTTTTTTGCTCACATATAGGCGGTTATTTAAGTCAATGTTATTTTGTTGTCTCTGCATGTCATCTTTTTTTTAAATGTCCATGTTAAATGATTAATAAAGATTATCTTATCTTATGAATACAATTCTGAAGGCCTCCTCCAAGTTCCGGTGATCAAACAACAAAATGACAGTCTTGTAGAACGTTGGAAATACTCACATAAGGTTTGTGCATGAGGTAGAGAGAAGGGTTGTGTAGTAGAGCTCTCACTGTGTTCAACATGGTGGTCAGGTGGCCCAAGTCATGGCTCATGTTGCGAATCTGTACATACAAATATCATAATTGCTCATGTTACATGTCTGTATATAAATATATTGGCCCATGTTGCAAATCTGTACATATAAATATCATAATTTCTCATGTACATGTTTGTATATAAATTATAATGGCTCATGTTGTGAATCTGTACATAAATATCATGATGGCTCATGTTGCAAATCTGTACATATAAATATCATAATTGCTCATGTTACATGTTTGTATATAAATTATAATGGCTCATGTTGTGAATCTGTACATAAATATCATGATGGCTCATGTTGCAAATCTGTACATAAATATCATGATGGCTCATGTTACATGTCTGTATATAAATATATTGGCCCATGTTGCAAATCTGTACATAAATATCATGATTGCTCATGTTACATGTCTGTATATAAATATGTTGGCCCATGTTGCAAATCTGTACATATAAATATCATAATTGCTCATGTTACATGTTTGTATATAAATTATAATGGCTCATGT
>JAUELK010041471.1:0-13290 GCA_031471215.1 Gastropteron pacificum | reverse complement strand
CCCTCTCACCCCCGCTCTCTCTCTCTCTCTCTCTCACTCTCTCTCTCTCTCTCTCTCTCTCTCTCTCTCTCTGTCTCTCTCTCTCTCTGGTGTTGACCAAACTGAATTGCAATCACAAACGTACGACCTGAGGCATTGTAATCGATCGCACTGTTTACACTTAACTTCAAACTGTTTCTGTTGACCATACCTGTAAGCCTTCCCATTGGTGGACCAACAGGATGTTTGGAAACTGACATTTTCAGAGGTATATAGTGGATCACGTTTCTCCTGGCAAAGTGGTTTCGTCCTTGATTCATTGCAGCAATCGATGGGTTCTTTGAGCACGATTTTTAGAAATCACGTGTCCCAAAAAGTCCATAGCCACAATACCGACCGTATGTAAACACAAGTAACTACCAATATCCTTGTCCTTGTTCATAGTTATAAAAGCAAAGGGTGTTTTGATATAGTCGTTTTCTACTTTCTTGCTGTACAATACATGTATGATCAAGGTGTAGATCGATCAACAGATGCACTAGATCTGAATATAGACATAGATTCTTCGTCTAGTAGATCTAGAAGTTAACCCATTGGTCATCTTTCTACATTAAGGTGCTTTTAGAAGATTTTGAACCAAATAACACTTTTGTGACCTAACAGCTCCACTAATGGACGGTCTTTTCAATGTGATGCGTTGGCTTTCGGTGTGAGTGCAAAGAATGAGGTGATATCCAAAATATATTTTTTAAATTCAGTCGTGTATATTTGTCTTGGTAATGGTGACTCGTCGTTGATTCATTGCAGCAATCGTTTGTGTTCTGTTGAGGACAGTACCGTTAAAGATTTTGCAAATATGCAGTTGTTTATATTGATCTTGTTACTAGACACATTGGTTATTGCTCCAGCGTATCTCTCGGTAATGGTGGTTCGTCGTTGATGCACTGTAGAAATCGCTTGTGTTCTATTGAGGACAGTGCTCTCAACATTTTGCAAATGTTCTTTCCCACAATGGCCTCAATTGTTCTATTGGTGAGCACTAAAGCTGCTCCCCAATTCAACATGCAAACATCTTCCTGTGAAAGTGTGGGTATTCATGTATCTTCATCCTGTACCGATGTGGATTTAAGTTCTACTTAATGGATGACTACAGATTGGTCTGGACATATGAGTGGCAAAACGCGAGTACGTGGATTTACTTAAACTCACCAGCACAACAACTTCTGCACATTTCCTGGTCAATTTGAGCACTGGGGCTACTCTTATTTGGATACATGACGGATAAAAACAGATAGATTTACAGACATAATGAGCACTAGTGTATATTTTTCTTCTTTTCTGACCATGTGGATCTAAGTTCTACTTGACGGATGATAACAGATAGATACACGGACACAATGTTAGTTGCAACACGCATGTAACTAGGTTTCTTTCTACTCATCTTCATGCAAACTGGTGCGAGCTTCAAGTCCAAATTGAGCACTGAGTCTGCTCTCATTTTTCTAACCATGTGGATCCAAACCTACCTGACCGATTTAAACAGTTAGATATACGGATATGATGTGAATTGCAATTTGCACGTACCTAGTTTTATTTCTACTCATCTTCGTACCAACTTGTGCGCATTTCATGGTCAATATGAACAATAGTGTCATTTTTTTCTCTTCTGACCGTGTGGATCTAAGTTCTACTTGACGGATGAAAGCAGATAGACACGGACATTACTATGTGCACCTAGTTTTGTTTCTACTCATCTTCACAAAAACGTGTGCCAACTTCAAGATTCAAGATGAGCGCTGAGAGGGCTACATGTACTAACAACGAGTCCCATTTCACTTTTCTCTCCGAATTTGAGGACAGGCCCAAAGGTGAGTGGATGAGAAATAAATGTTTTGAAAAATGTGAGAACAAGAGTTTTCGTCTTCTAGGGGGCCAAATTATCATATTGTTTGCTTATAAAAGTTCAAGAAGCGGGATTCGATTTTTTTAAATTTTGATTTTGAGAATTTCAGTCTCGTTTACCCGAACCCTTCCTTCATGCCCCATTACAAGAGTATGACCGACTTACGCCGTCAATTTCGAAAACATGCAAAAATAAAAATGTTATCACTAAATCATAAATAATGATGTATATTATATACATCTCTGGGACACAATTTTGATCATATGAGAGGTGGGATATACGTTTTAAGACAAACATTCGAACAAACGATAAACAAACGAAGGTTTCGATACATCGGCTTAGTTGTAAGTAAGGGAAGATCTGTTCAAGTCATGTTTGTCGAAAACATCGCATTCATGGTAGAAAATTAACTGGTCAATTCGTTTAGTTTCAAAATTGGCTCTTCTGGTTCGAATCCCCGTGTGGCAACGGTTGTGTGGGCAGTGTATATGGCTACCCACACCGTCCCATCGCCACTAGGGCGATCCGTGTTCAAATCTCTTTCTGGAGGGCTCTCAACAATGGTCGTGTGGGAAGTTTATATGGGTATCCACCCCCGTCGTATAGAATACAGATGTTACTGCGTATGTCTCACCTCGTATAGGACCTAATAATGTCGTTAGTGTGCAAATCTAACTGAAATAACGTGGAACGCCGTAAATAATTATTACTTGACACAGCATGACCTTCAAATTGCTCATAAACCTTTGACATCGAATGAACTCCCTATTGGAGCGAAGTGTGAAGGTATAAAAGTCGTAGCGTTATATAACTTGTAAGCTGATACTGCATTATAATCTAATAACAATCTGCTTTTAAGACTTAATGTTGCTGTCTCATCATATGCATAGCTCGGGGCTGTTTTCTTTGATCTCGATACAGCCTCACATTACCTTTCCTCTGCTTGGTTAACCAACCAACTAATGCAACATGTCAATGTAACGAAGGGGCATTTGCATGAAACACATTTTGTTTTTATAAACAAACCCAGAGAGTCGTTTTTGTCTGTCTTTAGAATAATAACAATCTCTGATATTGCGTTGGCTGAGTGAGTCTAAGGGTAAACCCACACCAAAGACGTACACGGACGACCTGACATTGAAAACGGTGGGCACGAACGAAATAAAGAGTGAAAAATTAGAGAAAATACGGCTGTAGTCCCAATATCAACAACAGTCGATGGCGGATTAGCTCAGTCGGTAGCGTGCCGGACTCGGGATCCAACGACCTCGGGTTCGAGCCCCGACTGGGGAGAGTTCTGTAAACCCTTGGGAAATATTTTGTTCCACCATTTCCTCATCCCGCCCATGTGTAAAAGGGGTACCAGGTTATAGCTATGTTTCTGCGACTCACAGGCTGCCTGTACTTGTGTTCAATGTTTGTGATGTGTTCTGTGTTGTATGCGTTAGTAGCCTGTCGGGGTAGTAATAGATGTAAAGCACATTGAGCTCTGCGGCGGAAAAGGGCTATATAAATGCCATCTTTTACTTTATCTTTACGTCCGTTGTTGGTATAACTCCAGACTGCTTTTCACTATTCTATTGCTATTTCGGTTGAGCCCACCGTTTTTAACGGAAGACGTCCGTGTTCGTCTTTGGTGTAGGTTTACCCTTAAACTGGATTCTGTTTTGGTTGAAAGCATTCTGATGTTTTTATTCAAGACGTACATATGAACGTCTCCGTCTTGTTTTTGGGACAAATTCTATGTTTTACACTAACTTCCTCGCCCACATGCTGTGGTCACATTTTTGAATTCTTTCACACAAGCTCAACAGGGCTACAGAAAATGATACTGGATACTGGATACTGGATATGCATTCGTAGAGCGCACAAATCCATCATCAGGCGCTGGGCCTGTATGCTCTAAGGCGCTTTTAATGGTCGCTAATGTTGTTGTCTCTTAAAGCTGATATCATTAAGGAGGTCACTTTTGTGCTCAATGTTGTTTATTTAGTTGTTGTTGTTGCTACTGCTGTTATCGTTGTTGTGGTTGTTGTTGTTTTTGTCGTTGTTGTGGTTGTTCTGGTTGTTGTTGATTTTTGTTGTTGCTGTTGTTGTTGTTGTTAGGGAGATGGTCATTGCTGTACACAATTTCAAACATTTCTTGTTAGCATTTTGGTTTTGTCTTGTTTTGTTTTATATTCCACCACCATCATCATCACCACCACCACCACCACCACCACCACCACCACCGCCGCCACCACCATCACCACCACCACCACCACCACCACCACCACACCCTCCACCACCACCACCACCACCACCACCAAACTCTTCTACCCCAGGTCTGGCAGAGGCAGAGGCCGTAGTGTTCGGTGGAGTCTTCCTACTATCCCTCTTAAGCAACATTGTGGTGAGTACCTCTTCACTCACTTTACCTGGTGCAAGCTAGGCCTTCATACTACAGGCCACGTCACCGGAAAATAACACGCGTGCCAGGCCTCCAACACACTCAGCGAACACACTACAGCTTGTATAAGCAGCTAATGTTTTATTCTGTTTGTGTTTCTTTTCGTGTTCATATGGATTACACACGTTTCTTTGATTATCTGACCTACATTTTGATAGTTCAGAATATGCAGTATGTTCACCGAGTGTGTTGGAGGCCTTTCACGCGTGTTGTTTTTCGGCGACGAGGCCTGTAGTATGAAGGCCTAGGGTGCAAGCCATGGCTGATTTGGAGTATATCAATGGGTGCAAGCAGAGAGGACGGGACTGCACACTGGTCTCTTTCTCTTTGTAGAGAAGAAGCGTAGCCTCCCCGAGCGCGTGCCCAACACACAACAGATGGGTTTGCAACACCGAGATACAGACCAACGCGTGTGCGCTTTACTCACACTAACCTTTTGTGTCGCTATATGCTGTTTCTACACACGGGACGCGCTCGGTTTGTCTACGCTAAAATAGCCAAGTGTCCCGTCTGTACGTAGATTTAGGGTCTGTGGTGTAAGGCTGTGTTGTTTGCCTTTAAGGTCAAAGATCCCGGGTTCGAAGCCTAAGCGTGTGGACTCGATTTTGATTTTGGGATTATTGTTTCTTCACCCAACACTAAGTGTTCTTTTCGAAAATGTGGATTTATGCTTTGTCACGACTTTCTCTTCTCATCCAACCCAAGTGTAAAAGGAGTACCCGAGTATAGATAGCGGTGAAAGATCTTTTCCGCGCATTGGAGTGTGTAATGGGATGAATTAGAATTGCCGGGGTAGTAGTGGCTGTAACGCACTTATTTGAACTTACTAAAGAGCGTGGTAAAGCGCTAAAAATGCTATCCACTGTCTGTTAGTCGACGTAGGTTTGTGGACATCGTTGACTGCACTAAGAATTGCTGACCACTAGACGACCATATCGTAAACTCACACCATTTCTACTCCACCAGATGCTGTTTCTGGTAGGCTCTAGACGTTGGGGTTCACACACAGACCTATTGCTAGCCAACCTGTGTGTGTCTCAGCTCTTGTTTGCGGTCACTATGCCTTCAGTGGTGGTGGCCAGAGTGACCCAAGAGTGGATACTGGGCAGCTTCGTCTGTAAGATGGTGAGTAGTATCAGCGTAATACTGCTAGCAGCGGTCAGCACACACCTTAGCCCTGTGTTGTTAGTGTTTTCTACGTAGAGAGAGAGAAAGAGAGAGGATAAGTGTGGGTGTGTGCGCTACACAGCTAGCCATATGTATGTTGGTTTGTCGTGAACCTTTTTCTATATTAGAGCACTGTGTGCGGGTTGGTGTTGCGTGTGTGCATGTTACCTGCAGCGCTCTGGGACTGACCCAATTACGCAAAAAGGCTAGCTTTCATGTCTCCCTCTCTAACTGGTCCGGAGGGGTTATATGACTCCATTGCACGATTGCATGAACAAGGGGCCAATTTGAATGCCCTCCAGTCCCAGGTTGCAGAGCTACACTGCCTTGGCTCTATAGGTTCATTAGACCACTTGATGATTGAATAACTCATAACTTGTGCCTGATCGCAACAACAACAACAACAATAACAACTCCCTCTCTATCCTATCACGATTTCTATTGTGTTGTTTCCCCAGACGACGTACCTTGCCTTCGTGTGTAGCACCACCCTCCTCCTCACACTCACCCTCATAAGCATGGACCGGTACCTCTGTGTATGCAAAGGGGGACGACTCAGACTATCCAAGAGAGCCACAGCTCTCATCGTAGCATTAACATGGATTTCCTCCCTTGGATTTTGTGCTCCTGTGGCGACATTCCAAACGATTGTGTCAATGAACGTCAAGGATGATTCATACGATGATTGTACAAACAGCAATGGGGGAAACACGCCTAGATCTGCAACAGAGTGTAGTAAATTATGTCGTTCCAGAACGTACTGTGGATTATCTCATCCGGAGGATTTCCACATTCTGGCTTACCTAGTGTGTATGGTGACCTTAGTTTTTATCATACCAACAGTTCTTCTCAGCATTTTCTACATGAAGATATACAAGATCGTCAAGAAGGCTTCAGACGATATCCGTAGCCATAGAATTCAACCTGGACAAAATAGTGGGGAAAACCAAGAAAATATTCACTCCAACTCGTCCGCTCAGTCTTCCAGAATGTGTTTCTTCTCGGTGTGCTCCAAAATCTTCCCGCCGGGATCGCCCAAACATCAAGTGACCCTAGTGCGCATGTCGCTTGCCCTAGTTCTGAGCTTCCTGTTGCTCTGGTCTCCTTTCCTCGTGCTCGCGTGCATGGCTCCAGCGTCTTCTAGTGTGAGCTCCACCGTGTTCACGTGGAGTTTACTGCTCGCCTACGCCAGCACGTGCGTCAATCCGGTGCTCTATATGGCCTTCCAGCCTACAGGCAGAGAGAGGCTGGTCCAAGCTTTACTCAGACTGCCGTGTTGTAGGAGAGGAGATGCCTCCGAGTCATCAGCCAGAAGTACTTCACGAACTCCTCGCAGACCTACGTTGGAGAGATATTAGAGGACATAACAACAACGCTTTAGAGCGTAGACAAACTAAAGGGGGCCATCCACGACGCGGTTTTCCCTTGAGCCCCGAACTGGGGCCGCCTTGGGGCTTGGCCTTGAGGCCCGGTCTTACATGTCCATCTGAAACCGGACTCAGGCCTGGCTTAGGCTTGTTCTGGCCTGAGGCCATGCACAGACCAGGCCTCAAGGGAAAACTGCGTCGTGGATGGCCCTAGAGGCTGGTCCGAGCTTTGCTCAGACTACCGTGTTGTGTGAGTGGAGAGGTTTCAGAGTCTTCACCCAGAAGTACTTCACAACCTCCTAGTGGACCTTTAGGACATACATCTCTCTATTGGAGAGATTGTTTTGAGGATCTAACAACGACACTTCTCAGAACGTAGACAATCTAAGTGTGCAAACAGAGTGAATCGATCGCCATTTTTGCTGTGGAAATTATGTCATCCAAGGACTTCCCTTCTCTTTGCAACACTGCGAGCTCTATGCCATCGATGACGTCTCCAGCAGAAAACGGCGACGGATCCACTCTGTTTGCACCCTAACAACAACGCTTCTGAACGTAGACATCAAAGATGGCTCTAACAACGTCATGATATAATATGTGCTTGGGCAAACCTTTGAAAAATGAAGGTACGCTATGTGCTTAAGTTAATGTTGTCGTTTGTTCGCATTTTCGCAACATGCAATACTGAACGCATTCAAGACCATATATTCTGTTGAAATACCTTTTCTCAGGAAAATGTGCCATACATAGAGTTCTTTCATCCACTTGTCATAATAATGTCTGCACGCAGTTGTCACTAATCAGCGCTGTCCGCCATTACATGACGACATGGTTGTGTTGTTATGTAAGGAGATATTGATTTGATGTCCATGTGTTACTAGTCCTATATGCTCTGAAGAAAGTACAGTACTTGGTGTTCTTTCTCACTGCTTTTCTTCATTGTATTTTTCAAGCGTTTAGCGGGCCACACACCTACACACCTGGTTTCTTTACTATTCGCTTAGTCTCGGTATGATTAAATTCGCATCAACATACACCTTGTAACCTGTCAAAATTAAGTCAAGCATTGTGTGGTATCAATTAAATAGAGATTTGAAAAGTGTATACTTAATACTACCAATATCAATACAACATTGAGACATTCATGGTCACAGCCATGATTAGTCACATCATTTCCTGTAGCCCTGTTGCTTGAACATGCGTAAAAGAATGTACAAATTTGACCACAGTACGTGGGCAAGATGCTGCCAATTGGTGGACCTGTCCACCTACGCTGATTTCTTACTGCCAAAGGATCTTTCGCAGGTTAAACATGCATATGAGTAGAAATGGATCAGATACGATCAGATGAAAACACTGTACCTCTACACTTCCATTATATTAACGATCCATCCCCTTTAAAAAATGACAAGAAGCAGTTTTGAATGTTATATATTTTTCTTTTATTGTTATTGATATGATTGGCTATTTCAGTACAAACAAATCTAAAATGAAGCGTATGTATACATTCAAGTTACAAAGAACAGAGAACATTCACACTGGAATGTACATAACAAAAAGTTTTTGTCTCTATGTGCCAGCAGAAAATAAGAACAAGCTCTACAATAATAATGATAATAGTAATATGTAGGACTACAAAGGAAGGAACTTCTGCAATAATCTTATATTGACATCAACAGTAAGTACATTTTTGAAACGAGTGTAGAAAAGTCAGAGATTACAAGAACGGGCAAAAGACTAAAAGGTCTAAAGACGCCCGAAAATGATGTCATATAATAAAATATCAGTGTAAGCTTCAAAAGAATACACGTCACCAAGAAATAAACGAGCCAATGGAAGGACACATAGATACAATAGGAAATTATAGCTGATTTATATAGGGCGTTTTCTCTTTGAGCTCAAAGCGCTTTACAGTATATTATTACCCCGACAGATCTGTTTCATTGCAAAGCCATCTTAACCTCCTGGGAGGCATACTGGTAGTTCTGCCTGGTCGGCACGTAGTGCTGCCGGCGCACATACCAACATTCTGACAATATGTTTCACTGTCTATAGTCGGGAACCCGTTTTGAACCTGGGTGAGGTGAGAAAATCGTGACAGAGTACCTTTTCCAAAAGTACACCTGGTGTTGGATAAGAAAATACTCTCAAATCCAAAACGAGTCGTGTAGCCAACGCTCTGACCACTTCACCACCAGATAACAAAATAAACGATTAATTACAAACTACTATTCTGTGTGAATATTGAAGGTACTATGATTATGGGAAAGAGCAGTTTTGTTTTGTAATGCTGCACATAAAACACCATGATACAGTAGGTGGCATAGTTGACTTCGTCTCTCGAAGAAGTGAGAAGCATTGAATTACTAAAACAACAATGGAGTTATAGCGCTGTTGCAGCTATACTTGCTTCAGCAAACTGCACTAACACATTAAGACATGATATGAAAGTTTCAAAGTAATGCTAGTGCTCATTTAAAACTTTTTTAACGATCCGAAAGCTGTACTCAGAAATGAATTAAGGTTGTGTATCAACAGTTCATATATTTATACATTCTACTATATATCGCACTCTGCACACATTTTAGAAGGTACATCATGCATTTATTGTGTTTCTTTCTAAGTTTATTGTTGGGGTATTGTTCTTTGTTCACGCATGTAAGCTGCCTAATGGGCTACAATAAAAAGAAAACGTGTATCATACACAATAAGCAGTGCCACAAAAGGGAGACAAAAAAAGGACCTTTATAATATACATGATTGTGATTTAAATGGGGTACATACAACCTTGCAGTTCAGGAACTAAAAGCGAAAAGTGACGTGTGTGAAAAAGCCACAAATCGTTAACTCATCAAGTTCATATATGTACTACAAAACTTAGGAAAGTAGACCAAGACAAGATCAAATGAGATAAGATAAGATGAAGGACATGAACGTTTGGTGAGATAACAAACACATTAACTAAAATTCAAAAACAGAATAAACTGTTCAAGTGCATTGCCTCTATTCTTCCATGCAAATGAAAGAATTCGCGAATTGAGAATTAAGGATTCTTTGAAGTAAAAGAAAGAAAGCGCATGCTAGAACGATAACTATGTAAGAAGAGTCTGAATTCAGAACACGTTCAGTATTTATGAAATGGGAAAACGAACCTCACACAATATGGAAACAAATAATATAGTATGTATTGCTTCATACTATGTACAGTTTACGTACAACAATAACTGAAAGGATTGTGATACCAATCAGCGTTTTGGAAAATACAAAGTACACGAGTAAACCAGAGTACAAAAATATACATTAGTAAAATGGGAATATGAAAACATTCAAGACAGTTTGCCCAGTCCAATAACAGAGTGATTCCCCTTCACCTCCAACAGTGCTGTAAAGCGCATTGAGCTTGATGCAGAGCGGGGAAATGCGCTATACAGATGGCGTCTAAAATGGATACCACCAGGTTTGTCCAGGTCGCTCAAAACATGTTGTTTTTGTTGGGGCTTGTTTCTGTTTATGTTTAGGGCTATGAGTTGTTTGTATGTTTGTTTTCTTTGACTGTAAGTTTGCTTTTGCTTTGAAATCATTTTCTCCGCATGTTTCAAGTAGCCTGAGAGTTGGTGCCTTGATACATTGTTGTAACTTTAAGAAGTCATAGATACATACACATCATCTACCGTGCCTGTGTCTACTTGTCAATGTTTTGTATTTCTTGTTCGATTCGGAATAATTTATTTACAGGTCATGTCTTCCACCCTGTCTTGGTTACTGTTTCTTGTTCTATAAGATTGATAGTCCCATGTTTTTTTTCTTCAAATTTTAAGTATTTTTGTTTAGGATGTATACATTATGACATAACAACATTTTAGAATTCCACTGTATGTCTGCCATACAAAACGTAGACTGGGAATCACTGCAACGGACCGACAGAGCTTTAACACACGATTGTAATGGTTTGAGCAAAGCACTAAAGAAACCCCGGCACTCAGTAGAACACCATACATGTTGTGTAAATACATTATATCTCTTATTCTATCTACATACAAACCCAGTTCTTGTTGAAGAAAAGACTTGTTTTATATATCATCAGAAAAATTATACTTATTGCAAAATGTTTTATGATAGCTGAACGTAGCAAATTTCCTGCAGGGGGAGTCTTTTAAATGCGTTTAAAGTTAATAGTCTATATTATGATAATCCAAGAAAATATTACACCTTTGCCATAGGATGAAACTGTAATGATGCAATGAATAAGGGAAGGCAAGAATTTACTCTACCACTACTTACAGGCCAGTCTTCTCGAAAAGACTCCTGTCATTTCAATTACTCTAGATACTGACAATCCACCTTAGTTGAACAGATACGTCAAAATCGATTATATTGTGTCATAGCAAGTACGTGCCTTTACATACAAAAGTGTTTTCTGTCTTTATGGTCGCTTTTCTGTCAGCTTTACTCATTTAACAGTTCGTTTTTAAAAGATGTAGAACTGGTTTAAGGTATTTTCAGCTCTATAGAAGTTAAAACTTGCATAGTTTTACACTATGTATTAACGATTTTTTTCTCTATTTCCTCCCGTTATTGTTGATCTGTTTTGGGTTCCTACTAATGTTGTACATGTACCAGCAGGCTCAGATGTAGATGTAGGTTTGGGTGACGCCCATCCTGGCGGAGTTGGTCGCACTGGCTGGCGGGTCATCAGCATTCCGGGGACTGCCAGACGTCAAGACCTTCTGGACAAACTTGAACTTGAACTTGAGATCTCTGGCGAACTCTGACCCGCTGCTCTCGCAGACCCGGAGAGCGTGTTTGATGACGGGCAGGGAGAACAGGTCGCTGCTGTTGAGAGCAATCTGGAACATGAGCGGCGAGGACTGCGGGATCTCCAGAAGCGTGAAGCTCGTTCCATCCAGAACACAGCCCACCACACTCGTCTCCTCGAAGGAGTCCAGGAGGGTGAGGAGACCGCTGAACGACGTCAAGCGAGGCTTGGCTCCTCCGTACACGTACCGCACGAGAAGGGGGAACTTTTGGGTGTTGACGATGTCCATGGTGGGCATGCTCAGCTTTCCGTTGCCGGATGGGTTCGGAAGAACTTCGACAAACTCTCCCGGCTGCGCCATGGGGATGAGGACTTTGACATCTCTCTCGTCACGGCATTGCAGGTAGTGAAGCTCTTGTCGCATCACATTGGCGGAGGAGGAGCTGGATCGCCGGATGATGGAGCTGGAGGAGGAGCGCGCGCTCTTCACGCGCGTGCTGCCTCGGATGGGTTTGTCTATCAAGAAAACGTTGCCTGAGGTGAACTCCAGGGGTGGGTACTGGTTGCTGCTGTTGGAACCAATCTAGTGAGCAAGGACACAAACATGCTTTCATTACTTCGGTGTGAGTTTTTGTTTTGTAAATTTGATAAACTCTTTATCAACATTTGGTAAGGTTTATTAAAGCAACCAGTGTTTTTGGTCTTCTGTCTCTACCTCTATGGTGATGCTAATGTTTGTTGGTAGCTAAGCTCTTCAGAAGTGTCAAGAAAATAAGAATGGCTTCAGAACGACAAGTGGTGGTAGAAATGGAATCATTGGACAACAATTTGTAGTGGGCCTATCTACTAAATCAACCTTCTACATTCTTTTTTAAATAACACTGTGGTACATCTCTTGGTTTGCTTCCTTGGTCTACAAAATGTTGTACCCACCTGGAATGCATTAAGTGGTGTCAGGTTGACGAAGGCTGCCACTCTGTTGACCGCCATGGCTCCCACTGTCTTGTAGACTGTACTGTCCTTGACCGTACGTGAGCGGAGACGGAGGAAGTTACCTGGAAACAAACAGAAAGTACTTGTTAGCAATCGCAGAGACAACAAAATGGTAATAATAATAACATCGTGTATATAACGCTTTATCCCCACAAAGTGGGCCCAAAGCGCTTTACATTGTATTTTAAGATGATAGGATTGATCACAGATAGAGAAAGCAGTTTGCGCACGGAGGGTTAACTTCACGACGACTCAAAAGAAATGTCACCACAGACCTTACATACAGACGGAACACTTGGCTATATTTGCGCAGCCAACCGCAGCGCGTCCCTGTGTACAAATAGCACATAGCTGTACCAAAAAAATGACATAATAGGAAGGTATGACAAAAGTTCACACGTGATTGTGTGTATCCAAGTGTTTAAAGCCCTTCTGTTTTGTGTTGTGGGGGGACGCGCTGAGGTTGGCTACGCTTTATATTACAAAGACAAAGAAAGCAGAGTCCAGTCTAATCGTCTCTAAGGCTGATAGTCTGTTTCACGTACTTGCGTTTTAATTCAGAGTATCTATACCTATAAAACTCACTTTCTGTGTGTGTATGTGTGTGTGTGTGTCTGTGTGTCTCAAGTAATCTTCTATACTACTGGACCGACAGTGTTTATTCTTTTGCATTGTC
>JAUELK010041360.1:0-10495 GCA_031471215.1 Gastropteron pacificum | reverse complement strand
CAAAGATAGAAGATAGATGTATGTGACAAAGACAAAGATAGATGTATGTGACAAAGATAGAAGATAGATGTATGTGATAAAGATAGAAGATGTATGTGGCAAAGTTAGATGTATGTGACAGTTAGAAGATGTATGTGACAAAGATAGAAGATGTATGTGACAAAGATAGAAGATGTATGTGACAAAGATAGAAGATGTATGTGACAAAGTTACCTGTAGCAGAAAAAGGTGAGCCCCATGGCCAGGAACAGCCCCCCTACCACTGTGACCAGGATGATGATCAACAAAAGTGTGCTGATACCACTACCACCTGGGGAACACAGCAAGAATGTCAGCACACACATGATTGCAGGAATGAGGAGGAAGAAGAAAACACACATGATTCAATGCATCTAGATTAAAAAGAATAGTAATTGGGCAGTAAAGTGGTTGTTGAAGTAAATGTGTTTTTTTTACAATTGGACTGCACTAACACTCAACATATTCAATTTCTTGTACACTGCAGGCTGAAAGAAACAGTTTACTAAAATGTAAAATCCTCTTTAAAATGATATGCTCCAACCCAGAAAGAGAATTAAAAAATGACAGTACCTGGGGCAGATCAAAAGTAGGTTATAATATAATGGAGGAATTAAATGAAAGCAGTTTATTTTTCCAGACTCTCAGATAAGAGCGTTGGTAGTCCACTTTGTTTCAACTAGAATCTCGTTTGGGAGGGTCAGCTCTGATGAGGGTGAAGAAAAAAACAAACAAACAAAGTCCTTGATGTACAGACCATCTGTGACGGGTGCTGTGACAGGGGTGTTGGTCTCCGAGGCCTTGAATCCCATTCCACCTTTCTGCTCTTCCCCCTTCCCCAGCAGCATAGCCTCTGCCACTGTCTCTGTACTGGTAGACTTGGGGGCCTGAACACCGGCCATAGCCAAGCCAGCCACAGAGTTATCTTCCTCTGCCACTATGACAGTGACGTTGGAGACGGTGAAACAATCCTCTCCCTCCCAGCCGTCATCACAGAAACACTTGTCATTGGGAGCACACACCTGAGGGAGGAAAAGAAACATATTTAAAAAAAGGTAGACTATAACAGTCTTCTATACTTAAATACTACCACAAAGTCTAGCTACGAGTCTACCCTCCATTTGATCCTACAGCAAGGAACATAGCACCTATGGAAATGCCCGGAGTACTGTGATAAGAAGACTAGCCAAGAGTGAGTACACAATTCAAGCTGTCAGCACAGTCTTCAAACAAGACCTACTGTTGACAATAATCCTACATTTTCCATCTTACCCTCATGTTAATTGAAAACAACCGATTACTCCAATCACAAACCATATAAGGTCTAGTCATGTTGTAAGGAATACCAAAGAGGCTGTTTCATCTGGAGATTGATATGATTTTGGAAGGCATAATTTGTCTGGGTGACAAGTTTGATGAATAAGTTCATTGTCTCAGTGAGCTTTAACAGGGAAGGCCAGGGAATCTGATAGTCGGAGTCATAATTTTCTGTAAAGTGCATTCAGCTAGCCAATAGGCCAGGGAATACACTCCAAAGGGCGGCAATGTGCTACATACATGAGAACTATTATTCTCATTCTAAAAATGTAAGAACTGTGTTCACAGAGACACTGACCCCATGTCCAGAGCAGATGGAGGAGAGATTCGTGGAAGGGCATGAGATGACTGGCTGGCTGGGTAGAGGGATGCAGTGGTTCCTCAGGCACATGCGGCCCTCGCCACACCTTGTTCCATTCTGTACCATGCCCATGTGGGGGGTGTCCATCATAGAGGAGCCATGCACTGTCCTGAGGTGGTACACACATCACACAATTCACTAATACAACTTGACACTTCACAAACATACATACCGCCCTCTTATAATTTTAAAAAAAAGTGATAATAAAGTTTTTCTCTATAGCGCTTATCCAAAAAGCTCTAGGCGCTTACTGAATGGAGGATTCTTGTCCTCTTCCACCAAATGAAACAATAGCCAATAAATAAGAATTTGTCTCCACTCTCTCTAAAAGCAGAATTTACAATGCCTTACTTCCTATCTTAAACTAGTTTTGATAGCCAGTCCATTCCTTCAGTGAAAAGAATTCTGTGATTATTAGTGTGTACAAGATATATTACCATCAAGGACCACAACATACATTTAGCTTTGGGTGAAAAATTATGTTAATCTACGCCAGACAAAATGAAACAAAACTCCCTATAATGAATGCACTGAGAGGTACTTACTTGCACTCATACTCTATGTCATTGGCATTGATGTGTGTGGTAGAGAATCCTTTGTCAGAGCCATACAAGGGTGAGGCCGAGCCCGCCTCACAGTGCAGCAAGCCACACAGGATATCACTGGAGAGGAACACACAACTCACGCGTCAAATGTGCTGCGTCATTTTATTGTTATTCCTCAAATGTGCGTCATTTTGTCCATGCTTTCAAGATATCTCAACTCTTCAGTTTGACAAATTATGATGAATGCAAACTCTCAAATTTAAAACAACAATGCACCGTATGTAGTATATGCTAGCTACTAAATAAACAATACAAGAAAAAACTGTCAGAGATATTTGCAAATGTATAATTTTAAGAAGAAAAAAGTGATGGGACGCGCGCGCGGGGGGGGTATATGATAGGGTCTGATTTAGAATTTTGCCCGGACAGCAACCATAACCGGCCTACTCTTCATTGAATTCAAATAGCCAGGGGATCCTTTAACATGCACACTGTGCACATGGGACTTTCGAGTTTATCATCCTTATCCGAGGTGCTAGGGGCTGAAAAAACCTTAAAAGTGAGCACCAACTTTGAGCTATTACAGGGTGAGTTCGAACCTGTGACCCCATGGTCGACAACTTGGTGTTGGGTGAATGCTTTACCTACAATACTAACACACCCCATAATGGCATTGTGAAACAAACAAAATGTACATTTCTTAACTGGGACTTTGTTAAAATAAGCCAACTCACTCATGCAAGCACTTGGCATAACTTCCAGTGTTTTTGTCTTTGCCACAGTGTCCATTGAAGTTGCCTGTAGGGTTGAACCTTTCGTAGCATTGCCCATGGCCACCTCGGGCATCTGAAAGAACAAAGAAATACACCAATGGTCAACACATATCTTCCACCAGTACTGAGCTACATTACTACATATGTGCAAAGCCAGTCTAACATTCTGCATGAGAGCATCAAAATGCAACAATTACCTCAATAACTAAAGAGGAACAAATTCAAGCAAATCCATCCTCCAATCAACATGTCCAAGAGATCTCCTAGGAAGATGGCAAGAAGAGCACATCCCCTTCACAACTGGTCCTCATAGTTTTCTTATTAGGCACCTTGCGCAGAACGTGTGATTCTTTTACAACGATTTAGAGAGTCATTGATGACGTCACACATAGTTTTGGCACCTCCACGGCGTCAAGGAAGTCGTCTGCCCAAATGCCTATTAATTGTATAAATGAATTGGCTATCAATTACATATTTAAATAAATCAATCAAGAAATGTCATGTATGTAGTAGGCCTATGTTTTTTTTAAATCGTTTTAAACAGACTTAAAATCTCTTTTTTTAATACCATTATCTTAAGGCGAGATAAAGAAGAGATAAGAAGAGACAAGATAATAATTCTTTTTTTTTTTGCAGGACCAGGACATTTGTCATTACATTACAAATTCAAATGTACAGAAACACTTGCAGGAAAACAGAAAAAAAACAAACAAACATTGTACATAGATTCACAAACAAAACACTAAGACAAGAAAATAAAAATAAAGCTGCTGGAGCAGTCTGTCTGATGTAGGAAGAAAAAATGCCTTCTATACCATTCGGTTTTGAATCTTTTTTCACCATTCTACAACTTGGGGTTGATCCTATATGTATTGGGCAACAAAAGTAATCAATGTAACCAGTTGTTGAGACTGACCTGTGCCCCAGATGCCCCTGCACTGCTGAGTGACAGTGGGACAGATGCCACCCATGCAGTAACCTTGGCCCCCAGAACATGGGTGTCCATCCTCGATGTAGATGTTGTATGGACACTGGGGACAACACAGCATTCAATGAGGCCCATTCACCACCATCACAACAACAACACCAACAACAACAATACTAATACTGAATTCATACAGTGCCAGAATCCACCAGAGGAGTGCTCTATGGCCAATAGCGCTTTACAAAGTCTTAAAACAGAACAAAACAACATTGAAGTGACAGTACACTTTTTTGCTTTCAACATTTAGACCCAAAATGTTGATATTTAAAAGGCAATACTTTTAGCATTACAACAATGTATCTTCATTGGCATTTGTCTACTACAAGAGATGGACACTGGAGGAAATGAAAGATCTTACATGAAATGCTTGAAAAAGTATGAGGATCAAGTGTAAATGTTTAATGTTTCAAGTCACAGCTTAGTATGCTGAGCTGAGTAAAAGTGAAAGTATTGAGTGTGAAAGTTGTTTGACATGCTGCACTCACATCTCCTGACTTGCCACTACAAAACTCTGGTACGTCACATTCAGACTGCCGAGGCCTGCACATGTGGCTTGTAGACACAAACTGAGGACACATGGAGAAACATGTTTTAGGCCACTGCCCACATCACATAATCGTAATACATACAACATGTTGTAATAATATGTTGTAAAGCGCTTTGAGCTCAAGCGAAAAAAGCACTATTAAATGGGCTATTAAATTACTAATACGTAAATAAGGTCATACAAATAATACATGTTTTCAATGTTTTTAGAGCTATAGGCTACAGCAAAATGTTTATGAATGCAATGACTAAGATTCTCAAAACCGATGCTAGCTGGGTGAAAGATGTTGTTTGTTTTACACCAGCCAATGTGTTGTATGATTGTTTGTTTTACACCAGCCAATGTGCTGTATGAATGTTGTGTTCCTACAGTATGAATGAGAACAATGTGCATGGTGTACTCACAGAGCAGTTGTTGCAGCAAGGTCCAGACCTGCACTGGGCCCAAGGCTGTAGGAGGCAGGTATCTGGGTCACAGCATGGGTCCTTGTACAGGCAGTCCTACACACAACACCAAACACACAGACACATCTTATTCACTGATTCATGATTCACAGCGGAGTCCACATAAGATAAACTCATTTAAAATAAAATTTTGTTTAAAATAGACTTATCGTCCCATCCTGTTTTTTTTCTCCTATGATAAGATAACCTAGCTTAAGATAAACTTTTTCTGGTCCCAAGGAGTTAACCTTAAGCAGACTCCACTGTATACACATTTCGTACCGTGGCGTTTTTAACAATTCTATATTGACACAGAAAAACAAAATTCAAGAGCCATCCGGTTAAAATGCATTCTAGTAGATTATGATGCATCCATTTCTGCAAAGAAGAAATTTCTATAAGCCTGCAGAGTGAGAAATGTTTGGTTAGTTTGGTTTCTCAAAATGCCTGCAAGCAGCCTGAGACTAAGGAAAAATCATAACTTATACTTGAATACAAACTACACACACTGTAAGTTCTACCACCATCAATGGTCAAATTGTTAAGCAGACAATCTTTTTTAACTGGAAATGGTGTACAGTCTTGCATCAATGTATTACTATTATTGTTGAGTGAAATGTTAGATGCCAGTGGCCTTCCTTACCTCTGGAGAGCCACAGTCACACTCCTCTCCCCTCTCCACAATGCTGTTGCCACACTTCTGGTTGAAAGTAATCTGCACACAACAAATTTTTCGTTAGAACATTATGTCACCACTCATACATCTAAAAAGACCATTGAATGAGAGCCAAGACAAAGTAAGCAATTGCATTAAGCGATACATAGAAGTATCAGTGTCCACAGTGGAGAGTGTATTCTGATACCTTGCTAACTCTACCTCTACTTTAACAATGATCGGTAATCCTACTTTCCTTACCAGATAACTATTCTACAAAGAGACACAATCATGAGTCAAATGTTTAGTAAAAACATGAAACTCACAATGAGCCCAGCGATTAGTCTAACTTACTGACACAACTCTAGGAAAAAAGAGATCATACTGCTTACGACCAGATTTAGTCAGATCAAGATATCATTCATACAGCAATATGTACATCTAAATCAGAAACACACAACTCGGCATGCAGCAATCTTTCTCTAATTCTTAATAATGGTTGGTTTAAAAAAAAGCCATTTCAGAATATTTCCAGGAAGGCTGTATACTCTAGATAAGAGAGGCAGAGAGAGAGAGGGAGAGAGTACTTGGATTTGGATTTGAGAGTCTTTTCTTATCCAACACCAGGTGTACTCTTGGAAAAGTTACTTTGTCATGACTTTCCCACCCCAACCAGGTGTAAAATGGGTACCTGACTATAGACAGTGAAAGATCTTGTTAGTATGTTGGCATGGGCACCTTCCAGTATGCCTCCCAGGAGGTTGAGAAGGTTCTGAAATGAGTCAGGTCTGTCAAGGTTATAATATGATTAAAGCAAAAGCTGTAAATTAAAGCACTTTGAGTTGCTGGATAGAGCGGCATGTTTTCTATTTTTATCCTTATCACTCACAGGCTGACTGGGCGCCCCCCAGAGGCAGGAGGCCAGTCCCATGATCAAGCTGGTGTCCAGGTCTGCCTCACTACACGTGGAGAACATGCGGGCGTGGTAGCCACCAGATCCCCTGTGGACACAAGACAAGCAGTCAGGCCCTGGCTCTCTCAGAGCACATCTACACACTGAGTCAGCAATATGCTATGACATAATAAAAGTCTACTTGAATCCAACACTTACTTAGCTATGAGTGCACACACTGAGCGAGCAAATAAGTAAAGTATGACATAAAAGTCTGCCTTTCAATCAACGCTTACATGGCTGTGAGAAGGTATTTCTTAATCACTGCCGAGACTTTTCTATGCTGAAACTACATGTAATAGTCATAGACAAAACATACTCAAATGTCAATGACATACACTCAAAGGTATGTGGGCTCCCCCTTAATTCAACACATTGACTAATAGACATTTGAAGAACAGCTTTCATCATTAAGAAGAAGTTGTGAGAAAGAAAGAAAAAAGACACATAAGCTGAACACTTACAGAACATCCGTGGACATAATGCACCCGTAGGCATCATTGCACTTGCAGTTGCCTGAAAAACAAAGAGATACTTTTAAAAAAACTGAAGAAAAAAAAAGAAGGGAAAAAAAAAGTTCTTTAACATACATGTAGCATACAAAATCAGTGAAATGTTCATTCATAAGCACACAAATGTTGACATATCACATACACAACTTACAACAATCACATGCTCTTGTTGCATGGTTCAGAGGTTGAGCCTGAAGTCCCCACCCAACATAATCATGGAACAATACCTCATTTAACATAACAGCATTTTATTAAAGGAGTTTCAACCTCTCACCCCTCCTTAGAATGCCCTGCGCTCATAGTAGCAAGGCAGACCTACCTCCAACTAAAACAAAGAACCCAGAACATCCTCAACCAGCTCAGACAGTCATATGAGTTCATATGAGTGAATAACTCCACAGCAGGGAATAGCAACAACAACAACAACAACAACAACATTAAAGGAGTTTGAAGGGAAGGTGAACAAGTATTATCAATGTACTATCATCTGTATGTCTCAGTATAGCCATACACCCAACATGAAAATGGCTTAAAGCAGAGGTCTTAGACCAAGGTGATGATCTCATCTGCAAACATGAAATTATAATTATAAGATAAATAGCAATATTCAATATGCACAAATGAGAGAAAATAAGATTTGAAGAATTCTGAACTTATTGATTTCTGGTGAAAACATGAACAAATGGATAGAGGGATACAAAGACTCTAACCCCAAGTCAACGTATGTCAGAAAAGTGAACTTTGAGTTCGACACAAGTTGCTAAAGCAAACATAAGATATTTCTAGGACGTTTCAGTATTATTGCTTTATGAATCTGGAAAAAAGACATTTGGATGCTAAAGACACAATGAGTGATATGGTGACAAAGACAAAGTCCAAGATGAAAAAAAGGGGAAACTCTGGTGTTCCAAGTATGGCTGAATACACACAGCAAACAACAACCAAACATCCATTTCTATTAAATGAGATGCACTCTCATGAAAACAGACCCTCCCCCCATCCCGTACAACACATTCATACATCTATACTATATATATTTGCTGACTTGCAAACATTTATTCACCGTAGTTTCTATTTTCACATTATTATTGTTTCCTACGGCAGTGCAAAAGTGTGCAATCATTTCCACAGTGTAACTTATGTAGCCATATTTTAAAATGACAACCTGCTCTATGTACTGACCATCTATATACTATTATATTTTTGAGTTTCAGTTTTACACCACTTTCAACACAATTAGACCATTATGAGGTGGGACCTACGTAGTAACGCCCGTCTCTGCTAGGATAGCTAGTTCACTATAGTGACAACATGGACAATCACAACAAATGATGCAAAGTGCTTTAACAAAAACCAACAGTAGCCTCATCAATAGCAAAATTATAAAAATATGAATTCACATGAATTAAACAAAAGTGAAAACAAAGAAAAAACAAAAATAAGTCAACCAGAAACAAACTAAATATCACTTGAGTTTTGAAACTGTACAACAGTTTCTTTTAATAAGCCCCCTCCACAAACAAACATAAATAAATAAATGTGAGAAATTAAATAAAACAGCAACAATAACAACAAGACAAAACAGAACAAAAAAGGAACAGGACCAAAATTGACTCTTCAAGCACAGCCATGTTTTGTTCATTTCCTCAAACAGCTTCCAAACTTGAAAGAGTGTTGGTAATCTTGAACAAAGAAATAAAGCAGGGGTGCAAACAGCTGACAACAGAATGTAACAAAATACTGTGTATACCTTCAAAGTACAGTCTTCTCCATTTTGCTGCATGCAAGTGAACAGAGTTTGTTAGGAATGAAGAGCAATGAGGTTCATAGTAGTTTAGAGGCATTGCATATGAATTGATCATAGCCGCAAAAGGTTGGCAGACACATTGATCGATAGAAATAGGTTTCTATGAAAACAAGTAATAATTATCAATTAGATTATTCATATTTCTATGGGATATAATAATATGATATATTCATATATATAGTTTGACAATGATTGCACGTCTTTACCCTATTAATGAAAGGAAAAGGCGAATTAACATGAACTGAACATGATGCACAATCGGTCTTAGTTAAATAAAGCACTTCTATTAACTGTAGGAGCATTGTCTCGTAATGGAATCTATCTGCTGTTATGTGTCCAGTCTCCAATAATCAAGACGGCACGACTGGGATTCAAACCCCAGACCTTTGACTCGCACGGCCTGACCACTTGACCACCAGGACCACTATCAATTAGCCAAGACATTATTAGGTAAGAAAAGAGAGTGGATCACAGTGTGAGAGCATACAGCTAGAACGGAATCAGAAAAGGTCCCCTTACCATCCTCATCATGCTCTATGCCCAGAATGTGTCCCGCCATGTGAGCCACAATGGTCGCAGTCTGCTGAGGCTCAAATGGACGCCCGCTCTGTAAGACAGAATAGAAAAATTCAAGAATTCAAGCAAGCTTAATACAAAATATGTCAATACCAACATCCACAGAGCTCAAACTGGCTTCTTTTCTTTCTCACCCAGGACCATTTGGGTTCTTTCCCCTGAACTTAATGACAAGCAATGAACCCCTGAGTCTCTATGAAGTATGGTCTGTGGTTGTGTACGTATGGGTGTCTCTTCAGAGACTTGGTTTTAACAGCATAACAGTAGCAGAAGAAACATTTAAAGAATGTGTTACTTTGTCTCAGTGAGTTTCACAGCATGTAGGTTCTATATCCATAGTGCAGACTTGAGACTTCCTTAACTGTTCTACAGATTCATTACTTTGTAATAAATTGAACTGAAAATGATTAATAAGAAAAATGATGTATTCACTAAGCAGTAAAGCTTTTTGGAGTTTTTCCTCCTTACAGTACCTTCACGACAGCCACAGATCTGTTAGAGCAAATAGACTCTGGGACGGCTACACCAATCTTGTGGTCATCCAGTTCTTCTCCACTGGAAAAAATGTAAATAACTTTTGTAAACATGAGATGTCAAGCCAGTGGCAAATAAATGTTTCATTTCTGTGTTTGACATATTTGAAGTGCTGAAGATTTTGATTGCCAACCTTTTAAAAAATGAAAGAAGCTATACAAAAAAACAACAATGGCACAAATTCAAATTTGTGTAAATTGAAGATATATATTTCTGAAAAAAATTGATTCAATACACTTTCCTCTTACTAGCAGTGACATGATTAAAGTTTATCAACACTACATACTTACGAACACACATAATATTCATGCAAAGGAAATGGTTATGTACATACCACATATGAATATTTTTGTATCTCAATGTATTAGTGATGCACAGAGATGTTTAGTTCATGTAATAATAATAATAATAATAATGAAGGGCATTTGTATAGCGTCTATCCCCACTACATGGGCTCTAGGCGCTCCATA